>CM060364.1:42806072-42946112 GCA_030545235.1 Helianthus tuberosus | reverse complement strand
CACAAGAATTATTTTTTTTTTTATGTTTTGCCCACCAAGGTTTTGCTTCTTGCCATTTTGCCCCCTCAACTTTTGTTAGTTTTTTTAAAACAACTTACATTCTTACCCCTTGAATTTTGATAAACTTATTAAACGTCCCCTGAACTCTAATAAAGTTATTATTACCCCTTTTAAACCGTTTTATATACAATGCTATAATCTTTTTTTAAGTTTCTAATTAATACCTTAAACTTTAAATAACATAGGCTTTTAACCCAATAGTTTCATTTTCCTATTATAACATTCGTTCGTTATTTTTTACAACTAATTCGCGTTATATTTTTTTAGAAAACAGACTAATCCCGCACTCACCGATAAAACGTATAAATTTACTTTCACGTTATCTAAAATTGATGTTTTAAAACTGGTCATTATTAATTATTACAAATTGATTTTGAATATATATAAAATGTAATATAGCATTGTTTGATTCGCATACGAATTCCCTACACAACACGCGATACGGAAATCCTAGTCAAAGTTAATACACAACCAAAGATCAACCTATCTTAAGAAATAGTACGTATTCTATTCTCCCACTAGTATAATAAGTACACTAATCTTGAGTAACACTGTGTTCCAGAGTTTACTAACGGAAGGAAAGAAAAGGAAACAAAAAGAAAGTAAAAATATTTTGTGTTCCAGAGTTTCATTTAAGGAAGGAAAATAAAACATGTCGTGTTCCCGAGTTTCATTTAAGGAAGGAAAAGAAAGGAATTGAAAGGAAAACTAGGCTAAATTCTTTAATTTTTCTTTCATTCCGATTTGGGAGGAAACGGTGGGAAAGACATCTTTTTTTTTCTTTCTCACTTTTACTTTCTTTTCTTATCCCTCGTTAAGTTAACTCGGGAACAGAGCGTAAAGGTGTCGTAAACTACGTAATAACACGACCTTTTGCTGACGCAACCCCCCCCCCCACCCCCCCCCCCCCCCCTCCCTCCATCGCTTATAAATCCCCTCTCACACCCCTCCATTTCTTCCACCACCTTAACCGGCACCGGAGACATGCAAGGCCTCCACTCCGACGCCGAGTTCACCCTACAACTATCTCCCGACCACCGCTTCCCCACTCGCAATCACCATCTCCGAGTCAACTCACACGACGATCCAACGACTCATAACTGAAAGCCCAGTTGTAATATTCAGCCGCTCAGAGTGGCTACATGTGTGATGTCATGAAACGTCTCTTTTATTCCATCGGTGTTTACCCCACTGTTATTGAACTGGAGGAGGATGAGATCGCTGATCTTGCTGCCTTTAACTGTCATGGTGGCGGTGGAGATGACGTGACTCCGGTGGTGTTCATTGGTGGGAGTTCTGTTGGTGGGTTAGAGAGCCTTGTGGCACTTCATTTGAGTGGTTGTCTTGTTTCGAGGCTTGTGGAAATTGGAGTTCTTCAGGGTGTTGTGTTGTAACAGTGGTTAATTACAAAGGGTTGTTTTTGTAATTTTGTTTGATTGAAAAAGTAATAATGTCTTTTGTAGGTTTAACTTTGTTTATTAGTTATTGAATAGTAGCACATCATTATAAAATGCTTTTGACACTATATAGTAGTCGTATAAGTATATAGGAAAGAAATTAAGTAATATATTATTATATTAACTAGGGATTAGCTTGGTACCCGGGTACCTCAGTATCGAAGATATCGATAGTGAAATTTGTCAAATATGGGTACCGGTATTGGTATAAAAAATGTTCGGTACGGTACTAAGGACGATACCGGTACAGTACCAATATTTGAAGGTAAAAATTCGGTAAAAATACCGGTACCTGTACCGAGAGTACCAGTACCGAAAACGTTAAAAAACGGGAATGGTACTGAAAAAAAAAAACCTGTATGGGAAATTCGATAACAGTTACCAAGTCCCATATGCTCATATCTAATACGAACTACATGACTCATATATAAATATACGAGTTGTATATCCTTTCTCTTATATGAATTATATGACTCGTATACAAATATACGAGTCGTACATAGATAAATCACCTAACAAAGCATATATAGGCGTATATGGACCAATTGGATCATTTTACATGAATTATATGACTCGTATACAAATATACGAGTCAAATATAGATAACTCACTAAACAAAGCATATATAGTCATATATTTTAGTGTAAAAAGATCTAATTTGTTCTATGTATGGTATTGTATTACCCTTATAAAATCCAAGAAATGATCAAATCTTGGACAATTTTTAAGCTCATGGGTGGATTTAATTTAATATAAGGATCGTTGAGAAACACTGATATTTTACTATGCTTTTACAAAAATAACTTGCTTTCTATTAAATTTACTCGGTGGAAAGAAAAGCGAACAAGTCAGGCCGGTTGGATCATGTAACATGTCATGCCGAGTTCGATCAAAGTAGGTTCAGACTGAAATAGGTCATTTTAAGAAGTATCAAATCACTAAATATAATAACTCAAACCACCAAAAATATTCTGGTAGATCCAATCATTATTGTATTTGTTGTTAGGAATAAGTTGAGTATGACAATTAGTTACTTTTAGAAGGATTATATTTGAGGTAAAATACCAATAACATCATCTGTTAATGTCCAAAGCGGTTCCTTAAGCGGGTTCAACAGATGATAAGCAGTAACACCGCTCATGTTAAGGGGGCAGAATTTTGTGTTTAGTAGGGTAGGGTTTGCTATTCAGAAAGTGGTAGCGGCTCAGCTTGTTGTTCGTCTACATGCCATTAGTCTGTAATCGTCTCTGTTTTAATGAAAATAAAATAATAATGTTGGTTTTCCGATAAATATATTAATCGAATCGTTTATAACCGAGATTGAACATAACCTTGCAAACACGATATTATCCAACTTTTAGAAGCAAATGTATCAGTAAACTAATGATTTTAGGAGTTGTTAGAACCATGTTGAAAACGGAACTAGGTTTAAAGAAGTTCGCCGCGTTGCGACGAATTTCTTTTGTTATTTAGTTTGTGTTTACATGTGTTTTGAAATCATTACGAGCGTGTTGCGAACGGAACTGCTGACAAGAATAAAAAGAAAATGTAGAAAAAAACACTAAAAGATAACAGAAAGAAAATCAATAAAAAATTTGTATGGTAACGATGTTGTTCGTATGAAACCCGTGGTCAGAGATGAGCAAATTGTTCTGGTTACCGGTACCAAATTTGCCGAACCGAAAGATCTTAAGTACCAATTCGGTACCGAATTTTGGCATTCCTGGTACCGGTTCGCTACCGTTTTTTACCTTCATATACCGGTACCGTAACCGATATTTTCGGTATCAGTACCGATTCTGTATCGGTTGGCACCGAGCTCATCCCTACCCCTGAAACTAAAAAAATAAAAAATTAAATGTTGAAGAAAATCAACAAAAAAAAGTTGTACGATACCATTGTTCGTAGGGTAACCGTGATCAGGGATGAGCAAATGTATCGGGTAGCAGCACTGAATTCCCCGAACCAAAAGATTTCCAATATCAATTCAGCACCAACTTTTGACCTTTTCTGTATTAGTGCCGGATTTTACCTTCATGTGCTGATACCGAACAGGACCGTCCCGATATTTTCGATACCAATACTGGTTCGATACCGGTTGACACCAAACTTATCCCAACCCCTGATATGAAAAAAGAGATTAAAGGTAAAAAGCAAAGAAAATAACTATTATTATAATATTAAAATCACTATTCATTCCTGGTACCGGTTCACTACCATTTTTTACCTTCATATACCGGTACCGTAACCGGTATTTTCGGTATCAGTACCGATTCGGTTGGCACCGAGCTCATCCCTACCCCTGAAACTAAAAAAAATTAAAAGTTGAAGAAAAATCAACAAAAAAAGTTGTACGATACCGTTGTTCGTACGGTAACCGTGATCAGGGATGGGCAAATGGTACCAGGTAGCAGCATTGAATTTCCTAAACCAAAAGATTTCCAATATCAATTCCGTACCAACTTTTGACGTTTTCTGTATGAGTGCCGAACAGGACCGTCTCGGTATTTTTGATACCAATACTGGGTTGATACCTATTGACACCAAGCTTATCCCAACCCCTAATATGAAAAAAGAGACTAAAGGCGAAAAACAAAGAAAATAACTATTATTATAATATTAAAATAATAAAAACATTAAAATAACTATATATTATTATAATATTAAAATCACTATTCATTTCATTTCCTTTATTAATATATAGCAATAGCAATATATAGCAATAATATTAAAATCACTATTCATTTCATTTCCTTTATTAATATATAGCAATATTAAAATCACTATTCATTTTATTTCCTTTATTAATATATAGCAATAGCAATATATAGCAATAATATTAAAATTACTATTTATTTCATTTTCTTTATTAATATTCAGTAAAGTAATAATATGGAAAATGGTTGGATAAAACACTTTTGCACATGTCAAAAGACTTCCATCCAAATTTTTAGTTATTTTTACCTTAGAAGGCTCGTAAAAATATGAAACAGCAAAACGAAATATATAATTCTTAATGTTTAATATAAAATGATAATTTCATCTAATAATATAAAGAAAATTGGTTGCATATGAATTTCAAAGTCAAATTAATGATAACTTTTATGTTTAATTATTGGTTATAAGCTTTAATTGAATTGCTAATTAAGGGATGCTGGATTCTGTTTATATTAGAAAGATGATTAGTAGGATAGTCAGTGGCGAAGCTTGAAATTTTTTACGGGGGAGTCGAAAACGTATATACCAAAAAATTTCTATAGAACCGGGGGGTCGAAAACATATATACCCAAAAATTTCTATACAAAAACTGCATATATAACACTACTGGCCGAAAAGTTCGGGGGGTCGGGTGCCCCTTCGGCCCCTTCAAAGCATCGCCCCTGAGGATAGTTGCTTCTTTATCTCGTTTTATTTATAACCCCACTCCTATAATCATCAATAAAGCCTTGGAACGTACTCTAACTTCATTGGTGTTAAAGATGAAATGACAAGTTAAAATGTCTTTCAAACCACCATCTCTCCATGTTAAAGGGTGTTAAAACCTCTCTTGGTTAACACATTAACTTAGGCAAAAAAAGAATAAGAAATTAATCATATTTATTATCAATGTTTATTTTAGCTAAGATGTAAATGAAATGGTATTATTATTGTTATTATTATTTATTTTGTATTTTATTTAAATATGTAATTTTAAAATAATAATAAAAAATAGTGGGTGAGGTAGAGTTAACAAGGTTAAAGCATTTTCTTATGATGTGGTAGAGTAAAAAGGGAAAAAACGGATGATGTGACGTTTATATGAAGTTAAGAAGGGTTAAAATATACCTCATGGCCTAGCCTAACACATAGAACATACAATGAAGGAAACATCAAAATTCATGATGATGATTTCATGGTTTCTGTTGGATACAAATTTCAGATGAAAACAAGCACTATGTCCAAATTAAGGCTTAAGAAAACCCAACCGATAAATCAAAAGAGAAACCTAGTAATTTTCAAGTCTGCGATGATAACTCGAGAAGCAGATTACGTTCATTGTTTATGTTGATCAGTTCTGTTTAGACATAATGGAAAACATGAAAACATACCTTTGATTGCATCAGCACAGGCCAGCAGAGAATCCAGATGGAGACGCAGCAACAGTGTTTGACATGATTGTCAGCTTGGTCTGGTTCCTCCTTAGGGTGCAATCTAATGATGGTGGTAAGGGAAACCGAATAAGGGAGTTCGGTTAGGAGAGATGGGCGATTTCATGAGTGATGTTATTGTGATTAGAGTCTGACCCTTTAACCCTCTAATTATCTCCTTATATATGCACACAAGAGGAAACCCTAATTAGTTAATAAGGGTAATTTGGCCCATCAACAATTACCAACTAATTATTTAATAGGTTGTTATATATTTTGATCCATATAATGTAAATGATTATAATGGCTACTAGATTAAATATAAAATAAATATATTTAATCTTACATTCTCCCACTTAGCCGAGTAATCATTTACTATGAGTATTAGGTAAGCCTGATCAGGAGTTAACGCTCATTTTAGCCTTAAACAAGTACTATAGCAGATAAATACAGCCGTTGAATCATTATGCGACTCAGGACCCCCATTAATCATACTATAGCCTTAATTTAAAACCTAATCGTCATGATCAAAATATGCATAAGCCCTTTGTTTGATTTGTAACTTTATTTGTCTATATGCCATTATGTCGACTTGACATATTCTTAGAGACATACAAAATCAGACTGATGAGGAAAATTAACTAATACTTAGTCATTCATAATACGATATGCAATTGCGCATGGCCATTAATTAATACCCGTCTATGAGCTCTCTTAATAAGACTTATGGGTAATAGCCCTTCAGTTATAGGATCCTTAAGCATATCATGAATGTATTCGATACAAAACTTAGTTTCCTCAATTCGTTCATAAACGAATAATTAATTGCGTATCGAAATTTAATGCAGCATCTCTCGAACTATTACTGTTCAAGGAGTCACGGTAGCTGACTTTATCACACTAAGTCTTCAAAACATTAATTATATGGAGTTAATAAACTTATGAGTCCACTGATAAATTTCCAACAACATTTAGTGACTATATTATGTCGTTATAACTTAGGTTGTTGATATCAGTCCATTATGACTCCTCCATGAGATAGGTTTTGTCTGCTGACATAAAGATATACCCGAAATTACATTTTTGTCATCTTTGAATATTACAAAGTTAGAGTAATCAACCGGTTTTAATTCTCACTTCTTCTTTAAATGGTAGCCTCTCGTTTCTTTTAAAGATACTGTAACACTCCATTAGATGCTTCACATTAATCTAGACAAATCTAGTGTGTTGCAATGTGAGTAATATCTAAACGAGTATAGACTTGAACTTACATAAGGCTTCTAATTAATGAAGCGTAAGGAAATAATCTCATTTATCCTATTATCCTCTAAAGGAAGAGGAGTATAGTTTGTTACATATGTAAGGACCCATTTAATGTTAGTTATGGAATGAAACTAATGTCCCATTGGGTCTATCTTGGCATGTTATAATATCTAATACATAAGAGATATCTCTGAGATCTATTATATCAAAGTTTGTGTTAACAATGCTTTGACTTATGTAACATATACTTGTCAAAAGAATATCATCTATATAGACAAGTTTATCTTAGTTGCTCCCACTCATTTTGAGGTAGGTACATTAATCCACTTGGTTGTTGATGAAAATAATTACGTTAAGATTTCATCACATTATAATGTTTGCATTAACCCATACATGGATTTTATTGACTTACAAACAAAGTGTTCCTTAACCTTCAGTTTAGAACTTTCAGGTTGTTTTATGAACATGTAAATGTGTCAGCCAGTTTGTTAGGGAAAAAATGTTTTTAATGTTCATCTAATGTAGCCTTAAACTATTATAAGCTACTGGAACAGTGATGATCCTCAAAGAAAAATTTGATAATTTATCTCTTCCTAAGTATAACCTTTTGACAATCAATCATGCTACTTAGTGTCTTAACGTTTATATATCAGGATTTGGTTTAGTTATGAACACTCTTAGGTAACTGAATCAAATCCCAAACGTTATACTAACACATAAAATCAGTTTTACTAGAAAACTGTCTTATTCCATTTAGAAGATTGATTGACACTAATGGCTTAATTTGAAGAGATAGGATTAGTAAACTTTTCCAAAATCCATTTCAACTTCAGTTAGGGAGGTTATGTAATCATCAAAGTTAGTAGGTTTTTAAACCTAGATGACCTCCTGAGTTGATTATTGGGTTTACTAGAAGTTTCAGTTTTATGGATTAGCTCTTGGTTAGGTTGCTATCATTTTCCTTCTAAGTTTGAAAGAGTTGGTGCAGTATGGTGTACAAGAGGTGTAATCGGAGTTAAATTCGGAGTGAAATTTAATGACACTCTTCCCCCAGTCTCTTGTATTCCTTACAAATCATGATAAAGACTTTGACTTCTCCCACTGACCTTAGAAAACTTTAGGAACTCAGCATGCTTAGGGTCAATGTTTAATGACCAACAAATTCTAATAGAGAAACAAGTTAATGACGTTAGTCGTTGTGATTTCTCTTGTTGAGGATTATGTTAGTTTAGGTAAGAAATCTAAGTGTGCCCACAATTAAGCAACAATGAAACTTTTGTAAGAGTAGCATTAGATTTTAAGGTGATAAGTTGTGATAGAACAATGTCGTGATGGAGCGGTGTCTTGTACAAGAGGTGCAAATTTAGGTAATGTAAAATTTTCACTCCCCCACCTCTTGCAACTATTGCAAGTTATTATTAAGACACTTAATGCTCCCACTGATATTTAATATCTCTAGAAATGCTACAAGAGAAGTTTCAATGAGGTACGTGACGTGGGAACCTATCATATACGTTAGACTTTATTTGATTTCTTTAATGTCCAGATATCATAAGAAACTTTAGGGACATATTTAATAGAAATCTTATAAAGTATGTATATGAAGAGATTTTTCTAAGACCGTGGGCCATATGCGACAAAATTTAGATACAAGTTGGTAGTCTTTCAAATGATAAATAAATTATGTCTGAATATTCCATTTGGAATAAGTTCCACGAATGTCAATGAATGACTTATGATGGACCCATACTTATTCCTTAAGCCAAGTAATATTTAGGGCTATAACGTCATGATTTAAAATCACTTAGAATGAGATTAGATAAAAAATCATCCTCATTAACCATGTCAAGATTTCTCATGAATTTCGGTTATAATGGATGAAATTTATAAGTCTCATTTTTCCTTTTGTCAAATTCTCATTTGCATGATGACAAAAGTTGTGAAAGTGTAAGGTATCATCTAGTTTTATCTTAGTAATGTTTCAATCCAGATATTTAGAACAAATAAAATGAGAGTTTAAGATAAGTGTGACTTTATGTTGGTTATGCAAACCTCACAACCTTCATGACATAGCCTAAGTAATGATACCGTATTCTGATTAATCTTCAGAATATGTAAGGTATCGAAAAGCTTTGTTAGAAGACTGCTTATTATGGTTCTTATAGCCTTAACAATTAATTTTGTCACTAACTCTCATGTTAGTTATTTGTCAAGTTCTGGTAAGGAAACATATGGAACTAGAGTCAACTAATCATGTGTTAATTGGAATATTAAAATTAGCAGACTTAAATATCATTAGTAAGTGACTACCTAATTAACTTATCCAACTGTTCTTTAGAATAATGGATAGTCTCATTGCTTATGACTAGTCTAATGGCATAATTATGCAGTGAGATTTTCCCTTGAAGAACCTTAGAGTTGGGATTTTGTACTTTGATTATGGACCTTAGAACAATCCTCTTTTAGGGTATTAGTGGTTGTATGGTGAATAACATCTTATTTTCCAGTTTCAAACATTTATTTCTATGTACATATATTGCTTATCAACACACTCATTATACTTTGGTACTTTTGAGTGTTATAGTTGATTTATAAGGCATCAAATTGTACAAGTGAAAATCTTAGTATGTAATGTACTGGAAAAAATGTACTTATTTCCATGCGTAAGCCCTTAACTTTATGGGTCATGGTATTGTACATTATTATGTATTCACATATACCACGTAGCTTTATAGTTTATAATTTTAAATGAAGGCATGCATCTTAGGAGTTCTAGTGATTTTTCCACAATTATAGATTAGTCTTAGGAAAGACTTAATCTGGAATAACCTTTTAGTGACAACACTTATTCTTGATTATCATAAGAGACATCATGTTCGATTTATCCTAATCATCATGCTCTACTTTTCTTCTGTAGTGCTTTATCAGAAGAGAGTAATAGGATTATCGTGTCTTAAGAGATAATCAAGGATTTAATTTAAGAGCTAATTCTTATAGAAACTTTAAGCAAAACATATTAGATTTAGGAATTAGAGTGGATGAGATATAGACTTATAGAAGAAAATTATAGTGAGTAAAATTATGGGTACTAAGAATAAGGCAGACGAAATGATCATAAAAATTAATTAAGGATCATTAATATAAGGATCATTGTGTGAAGAGGTTGTGATATGTCTATTACTAACATCAAAATAATAGACTTATTTAAAGTTCTACTTAAACGAAAACAAATCAGCTTTGGCCAGAAGTGTAATCATTTAAGCATGTGCGCAAAGTGGTTGTAACAAATCAGCTTTGGCCAGAAATTGAGACAATCACTTTAGTTATGCACTTGTTAAGTATGCCATCTATGAAGGAATTAAATCAGCTTTGGCCAGATATCAAGACATTCATGTTTATGATGCACACTTAACATAGCTTTCGTAATACTTGGATGATAAGTAGATGCATCAAATCAGCTTTGGCCAGAAATGATACATCAGAAGCTCATTCAAGTACAGCCATTTTGGTTTTGTAAAACATTATTTGATCATTATTAATTAACTAATTAACTAACTAATTACAAAAACCAATTATTTAGTAGCAAACCACCTGTTAGCGCGGATCCTTGGGGGGTGCAGGGGGACAGCGTGCCCCCTGCACGGGGTTCGGGGCGGAGCCTCGAGCTAAATCTTAGTTCAAATTAAACAGCCTAAAATAATGAGGTTTCGAGTCAGGTCTCGAGTCAGTTATGAGGTCTCGAGTGAGATCTCGAGTCAAGTCTCGACTCAGCTTATAACATTATGAGGTCTCGACTCATTAATGGTCTCGAGTCGCAACCTCAGTGTCTCGAGTCGTAATCACGGTCTCGACTGTTGTGAATTATGAGATCTCGACTCCTTATGAGGTCTCGAGTTGTGACCTTTATGGTCTCGAGTCGCAACCTTATGGTCTCGAGTTATGACCTTATGGTCTCGATTCGAGACCTTTGTCTCGAGTTGTACAGATTTAAGCCCTTAGTCGAAACCTCAGTGGTCTCGAGTCGAGACCTTATGATCTCGAGTCGAAATCGTTGTCTCGAGTTATAAACATTTGAGAACACTTATGATTTCGAGTCGAGTTCTTGTGGTCTCGAGTCGAGACCTTTGTCTCGGGTGGTTAAAACTTATCTCGAAACTTCTGTTACAGCTATTAATGTGAAAACATAACCGAAAATTCGAATTGTTAGGGATTTTGAGATATGGTTTCCTGTTTTAGTGATGATCTAATTTTATCATAATATTTTGAAAATTATAACTGTATATCTTTTAACAGTTTTCGAATAAACTTAACAGATTAAATTGGATCAAACAGGGAAATAACACTCAAAAAATCCAAATTATATTCCAAAACATAAAGGAATTTCGAATTTTCCTAAGAACACATGATGAACCCTAAAAATAAAAACATGATTCTGGAACCCGAAACCTGAATTTTAAGGCTTTAAACAGATTTCGGTACAATTAAGATTTACCATTATGATTCCGAGTCATTTAAAAAATATTCTTTTCCCGAAAAACATTGATCTCGGCACATATGACCCGAAAACAGCCGTGAGTTTTATTGAGTTTTCAAAACTTCTGTTTTCCAGATTTCAATCCCAGAATAATGGATACGAAAACAGAACTGACTAATTAACATATGCTCTGATACCACATGTTGATCAGTTCTGTTTAGACATAATGGAAAACATGAAAACATACCTTTGATTGCATCAGCACAGGCCAGCAGAGAATCCAGATGGAGACGCAGCAACAGTGTTTGACATGATTGTCAGCTTGGTCTGGTTCCTCCTTAGGGTGCAATCTAATGATGGTGGTAAGGGAAACTGAATAAGGGAGTTCGGTTAGGAGAGAGGGGCGATTTCATGAGTGATGTTATTGTGATTAGAGTCTGACCCTTTAACCCTCTAATTATCTCCTTATATATGCACCCAAGAGGAAACCCTAATTAGTTAATAAGGGTAATTTGGCCCATCAACAATTACCAACTAATTATTTAATAGGTTGTTATATATTTTGATCCATATAATGTAAATGATTATAATGGCTACTAGATTAAATATAAAATAAATATAATTAATCTTACAGTTTAATCTCACATAATGATTTTAATCTTCAAGCTGTGATGATAGCGTCGATGAAAAATAAGCAATGGTAAGACATTGATTGGGTTAAGAATTCCACCCATTCTGACCCGTGTTGTATTTTGTTCTTCCCAGTTCCCCTTTGGATCCGCGTAACAATTCTTTCCTTTTTGTTTCAACCCATAACTAATATAGGACTAACCCACTTGGTAGAAAGTAGAAACATATATCTTTAAGAGGTGATGTCTACTGTTCAATTTGGAAAAAAAAGGGGTATTGGATTTTAATAATCCAAAGTTTCACCCGTTGGCCAATAATAATCCCAACTTCAAAAATTCCCTGTAATAATCCCAACTTGTATGATTTTGACCACCAATGATCCTTGTCTAACTGGGTTAGTTAAAAGTGACGCGGCAAGTGACGTGGCAGCTGACGTGTTTAAAACTTGAAATATTTTGGCCACCAATAATCTCAAGTTTCACTAATTGGCCGGTAATAATCCTCCAGTCACCACAATCATCTCCTCCAGTCACCACCATCATCTCCGACCACCTCCATCTCCTCCACTGCCACCACCATCTCCTCCAGCCACCACCATCATCTCCGACCACCACCATCACCCACCACCATCACCTCCGACCACCTCCACCTCCACCCACAGTCTTCGAGCACCGGAAAAACACTATCACCTCCGATTCACCATATCCACCGAACACCCCACCCTTCCAACCTCCGGCCACCATCATTAAACTGCCATCCACAACTCCAACCGCCTCACCGGAAAAACGTGATACCTAGATATGATGGAAATTTTGAAGTTTTGAGCGGCGGAGAAGGTCACTAGAGGTTGGAGATGACAAGTGGTGGTCTCCTTTGGTGGTTTCAGGGGTAAAGAAGGTCGTCGGAATAAGTTGCAGGTCACCGGAGTTGCATAGATGGTGGAAATTTTAAACTTTTGAGAAGCGGAGAAGATTATAGGAGGTCGGAGATGATTGGTGGTGGTCTCGTTTGGTGGTTTTAGGGGTAAAACGGGTCGTCGGAATAAGTTGCAGGTCACCGGAGTTGGGTAGGTGATGGAGGTGGAGCTCGGAGATGATGGTGGTGACTAGAGGAGATGGTGGTGGCAGTGGAGGAGATGGAGGTGGTCGGAGATGATGGTGGTGACTGGAGGAGATGATGGTGGTGACTGGAGGATTATTACCATTAGTGAAACTTGGGATTATTGGTGGCCTAAATATTTCAAGTTTTAAGCACGTCAGCTGCCACGTCACTTGCAACGTCACTTTTAACTAACCCAGTTAGACAAGGATCATTGGTGGCCAAATTCATACAAGTTGGGATTGTTACAGGGAATTTTTGAAGTTGAGATTATTATTGGCCAACGGGTGAAACTTTGGATTATTAAAATCCAATACCCAAAAAAAAAGGTAGTTTAGAATTTAGAATTATTGGTGTAAGTAGTTTAAGAATAATATTTGTTGTTTAAAAAAGTTATAAACCTACTCGTATTTTGTTTATGATAAAAAATAATCCGGATTATCATTATAAGCACCAATAATGGCTCAAAACTAAATATCTGAACCTGCTTTACCAAGTCAAGATATAAAATACAACTTTAATAAACACAATGATGATGTGTAATTAGATTTAGTGGTCTTGAGGGCTCAATCTAATTTAGGGTTAGTTTTTTTATCATTTTTTTTTATAATTTCAAACCTTTTCCATTATCAGTTTTTTAACAAATGGTCATCTTACATTAGTGAATAAGAAAAAGAAATAAAATCCGAAGTTTTTAAAACCTTTCAAACATGTAAAAGAAACTTACGGAGTCACACTCACACACCCCATAACAATAAATATTTAGTTTTTCTAAGCATTTTGATTTAAAAGGCCTTTCAACAATTCTAATGTGTTAAATTAAAAAAAAAAATAACGGAGCCGGCATGTGAATGTGTACAAAGTTTTTTTTATCTATATAACTTGGAGTACAGGGGTATAATTATTAGTAGAGAGACTACAACCATTATCAGTGCTTTAGTGATTGTCACGGGTATTTAAGTCCCAGTTATGGTGGGTACGGGTAAGTTTTTCCCTCCAGTTCTCAAGTTCAAGTCTGGGCGATAAGACTGAGTGTAGTGGGGCGACTCCCACCCCTAGGTCGCCCCAAGTCGCCTGGAACACCGCCCCCGGGGGCGACTTGGGGGGCGACCCCCTCCAGCCCGTCTCAATCTCGTCGCCCAAATTCAAACCTTTATATCCGTTGCCAACGGTTATGTTGGCTAAGCTTATTTTTTTTTTTTTTAATAATCCAACCTTTATAAAATACCCCATATCAAACACATTTTTACCACAATTTTCTCTCAAACTCATCAAAATTTATACCAATCTTCTATCAACTCAACAAAATTTATACCAATCTTCTATCAACTCATCAAAATGTATCCCCACAACATCCCTCATTTCAACCAAAATACACAATCTTCCAATCCACAACCCGATCTGACGGACCCAAACGTTTTAAATAACCCCGCTTTTTACGCCTATTTCAATAATATGCACGTTGCTAGCCCTACACCGCAAGTATACTACAACAATACGCCCATACCGCAACATATGGGGTTCACCACTTGGAACACACAACAACCCGGTGGTTTTCAAAACGTTGGAGGATCGAGCCAACAAAATGGTATAAATTTTTTAGATATTTTTTTTGTAAAGAATATGTTTTTTTTTTTTAACTTTGTTTGTATTCCATCTAGTGGTTGATTTAGGTGACGAAGAAGTTCCGGAGACCCAGTTCGATGTCGGTCAAAAAAAGAAACGTTCGCACAAGAGGAAAACAACGGGTGAAGAACGCTTGAAAACCAAACCGATACCATGGACTTCCAACGAGGAAATGAGCTTGTCCAAGGCTTGGCTAGAAATAACCGAAGACCCGAGATGTAGTAACTATCAAAAGGAAAAAACATATTGGTCTCGTATTTACAACCTTTTCCTCAAGTTGGAAGATCAAGAAGATGGATACCGTGATGCCGATGGTATCGGCGCGAAGTGACGTAAAATGCGTACTTTGATTCAAAGTTTCAACCAAATATACACTCGCCTAAGTAACTCGCGTGTGCGCCAAAGTGGTTCCGACGATGCGATGCTCCAAGCAAACGCCCAAAATGAATTCCGAGCCGAACACAAGAAGGCGTTTCCTTATCTTGCTATTTGGCAATTTTTAAGAAGGAGTTCGAAATTTAACACAGTCATCGCCTTCGATCCATTTAAAACTCGTGGCCAACCGTCGGCTAAGCGGTCAAAAACCTCATCCTCAAACGACCAACAAAGTACCGGTTCGGACGCTCGGTGCCAAATGAATCTCAACGACATTGAGGAAGATTTGGAAGAGCCACATGAAGAGGCCGAACCGTTTCAACCACCACAACGTCCGGTTGGCCGAGATAGGGCCAAAAAAGGCGCCGAATCGTCTTCTAGCGGTGTACGAATCGACTACACCGAAACGTTCGAAAAGGTGACCAATAAGTTAGACGGCTTGTTGCAAACGAGCCAACAACGGATCAACTTAAAAAAAGAACACGGGGACCGAAAGCTAAAGCTGAAAGAAAGTCGTCAAAAAGCACTTGATTTGCAAATATTAACAACCGACACGACAAACCTTACCGGAGCCGAGCTCGCTTTAGCCGAGCAAATGAAGCAAGAAATTCGAGAAAAATATAACCTTTGTTGAAGTAATTTTTTTATTTTGGTTGAAGTAATTTTTTTTTTAGTTGAAGTATTTTTTTATTTTGGTTGAAGTAATTTTATTTTTAGTTGATGTATTTTTTTATTTTGGTTGAAGTAATTTTTTTTTAGTTGATGTATTTTTTTATTTTGGTTGAAGTAATTTTTTTTATTGAAGTATTAGTTTTTATTTAGTTTGATCAATACTTTTATAAAAAATATGATTTTTTTTATATCTTTTACATAAAAAAGACAAAATAAGTGTTGCCATGTGTCGCAAGACGCCCCACCCAGCAAGGTTGCCCCACTACCCCTTTTTTGGTCAAAATCCTCTTATGTGACGTGGCGCCACGTGTCGCAAGACGCCCACTCAACAGGTTGCCCCACTACACTCAGTCTAAGAGTTTCTCATTAAGGGGTATAAATTGGTAATCCATTGTGCGAGGGGGCTCTCTAGCACGTATGCTAAACCTTTCAACGTTCACGAATAATTCACACCTTAAATTTTTTTTAGAGAGACTACGATTTTATGAATTGGATCTTGTGAGTAATTGTTATTTCTTTTACCTTATTTTTATATAACCCTGCCACGTAGGATATCGAATCCCAATTCTCCAGTCAACACTCAACATCACGTTCAAGAATGAAGACTTTATGACTTAATGTGATTTTTTTTTGAAAGGCTATGACTTAGACTAGTGGGTATGGGGCACGGCATAGGCCCGTCCCCATACTGCCGCTCCATTCCCCCCATCCCCCTTGGTCCGGCGACGTGCTTGGTCCGGCAAGCCCAGCAAGATGAAGCCGCTTGTGCCGCCCCTCCACCTGGACCACCTCTCACACACACCTATATATACATACATACATATATATAAAGGGGTTCATCCCCCACCCCCTTGATCCATCCCCTCTAGGCCCATCCTCACACCCGTCTACGTGGCGTCTACGTGGCGGCCCATCCTCCCCTCACCATACCCTTTAGTCTTAATGTGATGCAACTGAAAATCTGTCTCCAAATAAACATGTTTCATATGACAAGGTATTTTATCATGAAAATTTGTCTCCAAAATAAATATGTTTCATATGACTAGGTATTTTATCAGCAATGAAATCTCTACGTTAGAGGCTTAATCTAGATCGACGGGTTGATCAGAAAAGGCATCAATTTTAATTCTCGTCCCCTTTGCGGCGAGGAGGAAGAGACCACGGAGCACCTCTTCCTCTCTTGCTTTGTAGCAACTATTCTGTGGATTTGTTTTCTATATTTTGGATTTGCTGAATTTTCGTGAGGTTGCAGCGGAGTCAGAGACAAAGAAGAAAATGTTGCGGTCAATCATTTTAATTGTTTGTTGGGCGATATGGAAGCCAAGAAATGAAGTAGTAATCAGAGAAAAAAAGTGGAGATTAGCAATCTATTGGATGAAATAAAGAAAATTTGGGGAATGTAACTATGCTTGGTGATTTTTAATAAAGACTAGTTTTTTACATCGCGCGTTGCGGCGAAACCGAGTAAATGATAATGTAAAACAAACGTGATTTGAAAATAAAGCATGTTGTTTAGAAAGACAAACCATTAGAGCGGTTTAGTTTATCATCGAATCGTTTTATGATACCAAAAAAATATTAAAGAAAATGGCAAAGGAAATATATGGTTTTTAAAAAAGGAATAAAAATTAAAAGTATGTTATTAAAAGTAAATATAATAATAAACTTTTATAATATATTAAATAGAAGAGTAATAAAAAGCTATATATTATTATAAAAATAAATTTACTATTCATCGTTTTTCGTCAACAATATTTATATAATCTAATGGCTTTAAAAAAAAAATAAACAAAAATTAGAGAATTGTTTGTTGTGACAAAAATGTGATGGCGTGATTGGACTCGTATCCAGTTTTTACACACATATCGCAACAATAGGTCTTGAACCTAAAAACAAAAAGAATTCATCACATATGATTTCTCCTAATTTTGTTCTTACAAATATGGCTTGTAGAGAGTAGACTACATCAAAATAATAAGATATTTATTTATTTTTTGAACGAGAAAGGTTACCCTGTACTATTTTATATCAAATATTTAAAGAACTCTTTTTACTCATGTTTAAACCTAAACCTTTCCCCTAAGAAACATATGCCTCTATCAAGTATTTATTTAGAGAGATATTTGGTGTCAATAGAAAAAGAAAAACGGATAAAAGATGAGAAAAGAAAGAGATAGAGTTGAGAAAAAGGTTTGAATTAAAGAGATTGTTTTTATTAGTTTATGTGTTTGGTTTATCGGTTAGTTTTATTTGATTATGTTGGGTCAGGATATATACTAGTATACTAGGAAGTTTATTTAGGTAGGAATGTTAAGAAATAATCTTCATCATCTATTAAGTAATCAATAGCTAAGATTAAATTGGTGAAATTTAACAAAAAAAAAAAAAAGAGGTGCGTGAGTTAGTTTGAGGGTATTCTAGTCCTTCCAAGTCAATAGTTTTTCTCTCCTCTAATTCCCCATCGATTTTAAAACATTAATAACTTTTTCGTACAACCCATGACATTATAGCCTAGTGGTATCTTGGGGGTGAGATAAGGCTTATGACCATTAGGTCATGAGTTCGATTCCCACAAGAGGGGTTTTTCCCATATTTATTGGGTTTCCTCCTGAATTGGTGTATAGGTATTATTGCCTAGTGGAGATGGATATGATCGGGTGGTTCCGCTGGTGGCACGATGATACTCCAGTGGTCCGTCAGTGATCCAAATTTGCCGTTCAAAAAAAAATAACTTTTTCGTACAACAATTTTTTTTTATAAAAATTGCACCATAAAAACGAGCGTTTTTTAGCTTTAAAACGAGCACACTATTGCTATACTTTTGAAAAAAAAAATCGAAAACCCTGATGCGTAAAACGGAATGCATAGCACAACACACTATAACTCAGGTTCTAAAACGCAATTGAGTTTCATATGGTCGTGTTTATGTTTTAACATGGTCATGCCTTTATTCTAACATAACCATGTTTATGTTTTAGCATGATCATGTTCTTTGCATTCAAATTCTACTAAAACGCAATGGGTTTCACATTGTGATGTTTCTCTTTTAACATGGCCATGCCTTTATTTTAACATGGTCATGTTTCTGTTTTAACATGGCTATGCCTTCGTTTTAACATGGCCATGCCTCTGTTTCAACATGATCATGCTTAGGTTTTAGCATGATCTGTGTTATTTCACCCAAGTTCTAAAACACAAAGGGTTTTAACATGGTCATGTTTATATTTTAACATGGTCATGTCTTTATTCAAACATGATCATGCTTCCATTTTAACATGATCATGTTGTTTGATGTTTTTTTACACTCCAGTTCTAAAACGCAATGACACCCAAAATCCATATTTTGCACTGTAGGTTCTAAAAAGCAATGGAGTTTTAACATGGCCATGTTAATGTTTTAACATATTCATGCTTTTGTTCCAACATGACCATGCTTCTATTTTAGCATGATCATGTTCCTTGCTTGTAAAACGTAATGACACTCAAAATCAATATTTTGCACAGGAGGTTCTAAAAAGCAATGGAGTTTTAACATGGTCATGCTTCTATTTTAGCATGATCATGTTCTTTGCTTGTAAAACGCAATTACACCCAAAATCAATATTTTGCACATGAGGTTCTAAAAAGCAATTGAGTTTTAACATGGCCATGCTTATATTTTAACATGGTCATGCTTCTGTTCCAACATGACCATGCTTCTATTTTAGCATGATCATGTTCTTTGCTTGTAAACGCAATGACACCCAAAATCAATATTTTGCACAGGATGTTCTAAAAAGCAATGGAGTTTAACATGGCCATGTTTATGTTTTAACATGGTCATGCTTTTGTTCCAAGATGACCATGCTTCTATTTTAGAATGATCATGCTCTTTGCTTGTAAAACGCAATTACACCCAAAATCAATATTTATTATTTTGCACAGAAGGTTCAAAAAAGCAATGGAGTTTAACATGGCCATGTTTATGTTTATGTTTTAACATGGTCATGCTTTTGTTCCAACATGACCATGCTTCTATTTTAGCATGATTACGTTCTTTGCTTGTAAAACGCAATGACACCCAAAATCAATATTTTGCACAGGAGGTTCTAAAAAGCAATGGAGTTTTAACATGGCCATGTTTATGTTTTAACATGGTGATTGTTTTGTTCCAACATGACCATTCTTCTATTTTAGCATGATCATGTTCTTTACACTCCAGCTAGTTAATGAAACCCAAAATCAATATTTTGCACTATATATTCTAAAAAGCAATGGAGTTTTAACATAGGTTCTAAAAAGCAATGTAGTTTTAACATGGGTATGCCTTAGTTCCAACATGATCATGCCTCTGTATTAGCATGACCATGTTTTTGCACTGCAGGTTCTAAAACGCAATGGGTTTTAACGTGGTCATGTCTTTGTTCCAACATGATCATGCTTCTATTTTAGCATGGTCATGCCTCAGCTTTAACATTCAGAAGAACAAAAATGAAAGGAACTCTAACTAAAACAAAATGAGGTGAAAAACGCAATTGAGGTTTGATAACCTAAAACGCAACGAAAATAAAAAATAACACAACTTACAAAAGAACTCTAATTAGCGATGGTGGACGGAGAAAGAACTCTGACACACCATGGGGAAACTTGTTGAGGTGGCGCTGGGCGGTGGAGCGGTGGCGATGGATGGTGGAATGGTGGTTTCAGATCTGAAAAACCCAATTGAAGGTGTTAGTGGTTTCAGATCAGTTTCCGGCAAGATGGTGGCGATCGTAGGTGGTGGTGGAAGTGGTGATGTGATAGTTTATGGTTTTGAAAATGGTGGATTTAAGTATACGAGGAAGAGAAATGAATTGCAGATGCTAGGTTTTTTTGAAGATGGTGAGTTTTGACTAAGATGCCCTCTCCTTATGTTTTTTCAATTTTGCCACATGTCCTCCTCTTATTGCTTCATATCATTCCTACCCAAACTAAACTTTCTATTTGATCTTTTCCCTGATTATGTAAACTATGTTCGAGTTCGAAGAGGATTAGGTTATCTGTAGTACAATTAGGGATCTTTATAATTGTATTATTTTTATCAAGTTTATTTTTTATTAGAAACGAGTCGAGACACGTTGTCTCCCAAAACCAGTGTTAGTTTTGTTGTTAACTATTAACAACCTGGCCAACTAGAAATAGCTCAATCATGTCAAAGCGAATTAAATGAACTTAACTAGCTATGATACACACACAATGTTAGGATCATATATAAATAAGTTTTACGGTGCGAAGCGTACAAAGAAAGAAAAAAAACATGCGGTGGTATTTTGTTGTAGTGTAATAAGGGGGAAAGGGCACCCAGGGGGTGGTACCTATGCCCCGACCAATCACAGTCCACTATGTCAATTCCTTACAAACTACCCTTATATCACAAAAGACCGGCGACGTCCTACCCTTGCATTACAAACTACCTTTGAACCATGGACCTCACTCTTTTACCCCACCCACCAATTACACACACACGCACTTCTATCCCTTTGGATGGCGACAATGTTCTTGCGTGGGTTCATACCCGAAAAGGGTACCCACAAGGGTACCCCGCCCCCTAGCTATTACACTATAACAAGTAAAGTAGGGTAATTGTAGCGCTACTTGAAAACTAGTACAACAATAAAGTAGGGTAATTGTAGCGCTACTTGAAAACTAGTACAACAATAATTACTCATTTACTCTAATGAAGATGTTAAGAACATGATTACTCTAGTTCTTCATACACTAAAGTCTATCTATCTATCTATCTATCTATCCATCCATCCATCCATCCATCCATCCATCCATCCATCCATCCATCCATCCATCCATCCATCCATCCATCTATCTATCTATACATTTGAACGGCAAAGATTTCCAGAAATAAATGATAAGATTTTGGAAACAATAACATTCAGTTTGCACCAAGATTCCCATTTGACATTTCATCCGATTTTTAATCCAAAGGAAAGAGTTCGCTAATCTGAATATCCACCAATAGTCCAATACCACTTGCATGTTGCCTGCCTTAGCATTGAAAATCTTCCTTTTCCTTGCCCTCCCTCTCCAAATAAACCAAACTGTCGGTAAGTGAAGGGGTATGGTCCTAAAAAGCCGCGCAGACCAATCAGGTCGCGCGCATGACCATACTCTTTACACTTCAATCTGACCAACTTGCAGACCCCGCGCGGGCTACTTAGGCAAAGCCTAGACCGCTCGCGAGGACCAAACAAGATTTAAGGTCAGATTCCACACTTAGCATCCTGAATGAAAACCCTCTGCTCATAGTCTTCGCGCCGGCTGGTTAAACACAAGCCAAAAGCCACGCAAGGGCAGCAGCGCAAGATCATTCCACGAAGCACGAAAGGTACGAGTGGCAGAGGAACAACCAATCAGCGTCCAACAGCCTGTATTATATCATGCTCCACGATTAGCAATCGTGCGGGAGACAAATAGTACACAAGGACACCTACGTGGCACCAATCAGGGGGCGGCGACAACTGCCCCATGATCTCCACTCACCTGCTGATGTTAGAGAGACAACAAGGACGACAACCCAGACACGTGGCTCCAATCAAGATGCGCCAGCACCGAAGATCTTCCAGAAGACACTAACGGTCGCCACCAGAGGGGGAGTGTCACGACCCCCGACCCGGTTTGACCCGTTTCAGGAGCCGCGGGACAGAAATACTGCGGTATTGATTTAATTGAGTTTAACAGCGGAAACAGGATCGTTTAAAGCTAAAATTTTCTTCCCGATTATTTTATTTCACAATTCGGGATAAAACCCCGATAATTTACAATAGTATGTTTTTACTATAAAAGTGTGATATTACAGAAACATTTCTTTATTTTATATTGAGCCACTATCTTTAAGCTTGAAATGCTCCCCAGCATTTTTCCTGAATTACAACAGATCACCTGAAACATGTTTGAAAAAGGTTTTGTCAGCGGGAAATACTGAGTGAATCATTCTATTTACTAAAATGACACATTTGTTATAATATACAGTATTAAGAGCGATTACAATGTTTCTGATATCAAGCCAACTACCCACGGTATTTGCCACTCAACCCATTGGCCCATTCGTCCAATGGTGTCTGTGACTATGGTCATATCCCCCATTGGCTGCCCCAATGGTGACGATTATTAAGTAATGTATACAAAACCCCACATACCGGCTGTAACTTGGTGATTACAAAGACTTAATCCCCGTAATTATAACTTTGAAATAAACATGATTTTGTAAATAGATTTGATAAAAAGAGAGAATGACTCACATTGCTGATTTAATATGGTCAGAGTCTAATCTATGATTTAGCCTTGTTAACCTAATGTAAATAACAATGCACACAAAACTGGGTTAGTAATCAATCCAGCAATTACGATAATTTACGAGATCAAAATCTCACAATGAATGACAAAATGCAATACTTTGTCCATCGAATTAACGATGATCCGTTGAATTAACAACGAACGACAAGGTATAATACTTTACCTATCGAATTAACGACAATCCGTCAAATTAATGACGAACGATAAAGTATAACCCTAATGTGGGCGGCATTTAAACATGCATTGGATATCTTGATCGTCGGATAAATGAATCGTAGCAGCGATTGTGCTAATACCCTGTTTTGTAGCAGAATTTCAATACCCGGGGGTTGAATTTTGGAATAACAGTTCGTAACACAGTGTATTTGTGAGAATTATGTCGACGTAAAATGTTCAGATTTCGAATGCCAATGTCTGCTATTTATAGGTGAAATTTTGGAACCCCTGCGCATCGTAGGCCAAACATCCCCTGCGCATCGTATGGTATGTTAAACTGGCTGCGCATCGTAGGCCATACATACCATACGCATCGTATGGGTTGAAAAATAGCCCTATAGACTAGCCACGACTGGGACTAGCCTTGCTGAGTTGCCACTTTTACATTTCAGTTAATTGACAACGATTTTTAGTGGATAATTATCCACTAGGGTTTATCCCCCTTAGTTTTAGGGGCCCTAATCCTGATTCTGAAAATTATGAAAATTTCAGGGTTTGTTCAGAATCACTTGGGTCTCTCAATTAGGGTTTCCTTTTGGACTAATTAATATATTAAATAGTACTTTTGATGAGAGTCGTTACATTCTACCCACCTTAAGAAAAATCTCGTCCTCGAGATTTACTGGAATAAGTGTGGATACTTTTTCTTCATTTCTGATTCCAGTTCCCAAGTGTATTCAGCTCCCCTCTTTGAGTCCCACTTGACTTTGACTAAAACTAGTCGTTTGTGTTTGAGAAACTTGATCTTTCGATCCTCAATTTGAAGAGGTTTCTCAACAAATTTTAACTTTTCGTTTACTTCTATATCTCTAAGAGGTACTACCAGTGATTCATCTGATAAGCATTTCTTGAGATTGGATACATGAAATACATTATGTACTCCAGATAATTCTTCTGGTAATTGTAAACGATAAGCTACTGGTCCTATACGTTGGATCACTGAAAATGGTCCTACATATCTTGGACTTAGCTTTCCTTTCTTTCCAAATCTGACTACTCCTTTCCAAGGAGAAACTTTCAACAGTACTCTGTCTCCAACTTGAAATTCTAGCGGCTTGCTTCTATTGTCTGCATAACTCTTCTGACGATCTCGAGCCGTCTTCAATCTTTCCTTGATTTGAGTAATCTTATCAGTTGTTTCTTGCACTATTTCAGGTCCTGATAACTGACTTTCTCCTATTTCTGCCCAGCAAACGGGAGTTCTGCACTTTCTTCCATACAGTGCCTCGAATGGAGCAGTTTCAATGCTTGAGTGATAACTATTGTTATAGGAGAATTCAATTAATGGTAAGTGATCATCCCAACTTCCACCAAAATCTATTACACATGCTCGGAGCATGTCTTCTAGAGTTTGGATTGTCCTTTCACTTTGTCCATCTGTTTGTGGATGATATGCAGTGCTTAGGTTTAGTCGAGTTCCCATAGCTTGCTGGAAACTTTTCCAGAAATGGGAAGTAAAACGACTATCTCTGTCCGAAACAATGGAGAGTGGAACTCCATGTAAGGATACAACTTCATCTACATACAATTTAGCCAGTCTTTCCATGCTAAAGGTTTCTTTCATAGGTAGAAAGTGAGCTGATTTGGTTAATCGATCCACAATTACCCAAATCGCATCATTACCTTTTCTGGTTTTGGGTAACTTAGTAACAAAATGCATTGTTATAAGTTCCCATTTCCATACTGGCATCTCTAACTGTTGTAGTAATCCTGAAGGTTTCTGATGTTCTGCCTTAACTTGTGAACAAGTAAGACATTTAGAAACATAGCTGGCTATGTCCCTTTTCATTCCTATCCACCAGAAATTCTTCCTTAAATCTTGGTACATCTTATTGTTTCCTGGGTGCATAGTGTACCTAGATTTATGAGCTTCTTCTAAAATCTTAGGTCTTAAATCTCCCTGCTTAGGTACCCAAATTCTACTCTTATGGAATCTCCAAATTCCATCTACTCCTTGTTCTAATTCTTTGATTCGTCCTTTCATTCCTTCAGCATTATCCTTGATTGCTGTAGTTTGAACATTCTTCAATTGTTCCATTAAATCTATTTGTAGATTTAATCTGAGAGCACGAACTCGTCGTTGTTTCTCATAATACTTACGACTTAAGGCATCTGCAACTACATTCGCCTTTCCTTCGTGATATTGAATATCACAGTCGTAGTCACTTAAGATTTCCATCCATCTTCTTTGCCTCATGTTTAACTCTTTTTGCCCAAATATATATTTTAAACTTTTGTGGTCTGTGTAGACAGTAAATTTACTTCCGTAAAGATAATGTCTCCAAATCTTAAGGGCAAAAATTACGGCTCCTAACTCCAAATCATGAGTCGTATAATTCTCTTCGTGCTTTTTCAACTGCCTTGATGCGTACGCAATTACCTTCTTGCGTTGCATAAGCACACATCCATATCCTAATTTTGAAGCATCACAATATACTTCAAAATCTTCAGTTCCTTCTGGTAAAGCTAAGATTGGTGCATGGGTTAATTTCTGTTTCAGGATTCTAAAAGCTTCTTCCTGTTTAGGTCCCTATTCAAACTTAGTGGCTTTACAGGTTAACTTAGTTAATGGTACGGCTATCTTGGAAAAATCCTTAATAAACCGTCTATAATACCCAGCTAAACCTATAAAACTTCTTATTTCCATTGCTGTTTGTGGAACCTTCCATTCGGTAATTGCCTCTATCTTAGCAGGATCTACATGAATACCTTCATGATTCACCATATGTCCTAAAAATTGCACTTCCTTTAGCCAAAATTCACACTTCGAGAATTTGGCGTACAACTTTTCTTTTCTTAACAAAGTTAAGAGTGCATGAAGATGTTCACAATGCTCTGTCTGACTTTTGGAATAAATAAGTATATCGTCTATGAAAACAATTACAAATTTATCCAAATACGGTTTACAGATCCTATTCATCATGTCCATGAATGCTGCAGGTGCATTCGTTAACCCGAAAGGCATAACTGTAAACTCGTAATGACCATACCTAGTTCTGAAAGCAGTCTTAGGTATGTCTTCTTCTTGTACCTTCAATTGATGATATCCAGAGCGTAAATCTATCTTAGAAAAATATCTAGCCCCCTGTAGTTGATAAAAAAGATCATCAATCCTAGGTAATGGATATCGATTCTTAATTGTAACCTTATTCAATTCCCTATAATCGATACACATTCTCATTGAACCATCCTTTTTCTTCACAAACAACACTGGCGCTCCCCAAGGGGATGAGCTAGGTTGTATGAATCCTTTACTTAATAATTCATCTAATTGCTTTTTCAATTCTAACATTTCTGTGGGTGCTAACCGATAAGGTGCCTTGGCTATCGGTGTAGTTCCTGGAATTAAATGAATCCTAAATTCTACTTCCCTATCTGGAGGTAATCCTGGTAAATCTTCTGGAAATATATCAGAGTATTCCGATACTACTGGTATTTCCTTCAGATCTTTTCCCTTAGTGCTAATGATTACTGAAATCATATACACTATTCCTTGTTTTCGTTCATAATTAGCAACTTTCATTACTGATATGAACTTCATGGGTTTACGTGGTTTATCTCCTGTAATCCTAATCACTTCTCCGGTAGGTGATTGAATTTCTATGGAATTCTGATCACAAAGGATTCTAGCATGGTTGGCTACTAACCAATCCATTCCTAATACAACATCAAATTCAGCTAAATTCATCGGCAATAGTTTTGCAGAGAATTTATGTCCTAAAAGTTCTATATTTCCTTCTTGCAAAACTTTATCTATCTTAACTGAATTTCCCTCTGCGGTTTCAACAGTAAAAATCTGCCTAGTATTGGCTAAAGGTAAACTAAGAGCTTGACAGAATGAAGTATTTATAAAACTTTGGTTTGCACCAGAGTCAAATAATACTTTAGCGTACACGTTGTGAACTAAGAACGTACCCGCTATCACATCCGGAATAAGTTCTGCTTCTTGAGTGGTCAGCTGAAATGCCCTGGCATTCTTCTTAGTAGTTCCTTCAGTCGCCTTAGGTTTGTTATCTACTGGTTTGACCAATTTAGGACATTCTGTTTTATAATGCCCTGCTTCTCCACAATTAAAACAGATTACTGTTTTCTTTTTGCAGTTCTCTTCACGATGTCCTACAGCTTTGCAAAAATTGCAAGTAATATCGCATCTTCCATAATGCTTCTTTTTGCATTTCCTGCAGAATGACGGAGCTGAAGATTGCCCTGTTCCTTTTCTCTTGAAGCTGTTATTATTACCCACACGAAATCCTTGGGTAATTTTCTGAGCTAGTGCCTTCTTCCTATCTTCATCTCTTGTGCGTACCAATTCATCGGTTAGAGTGTTGGCTAATTCTACCGCATCATCAATAGTGCGAGGTCTCGCAGCTTTAACAATATTGCGGATTTCGCTAATTAGCCCCCAAATATAGCGAGAAATAAGTACCGGTTCTGGCGAAGCCAATGTTGGTACCACTCTTGCATATTCAAAGAATGTCGAGGTATAACCACGACAATCCACACTCATCATCCGATGATTTAGAAACTTATTCGCCATCTGTTCCTTCTCATACTCAGGACATAATTTTCTTTCCACCAAACCTTTAAATTCTTCCCAAGTCATAGCATAAGCTATTACTCTTCCTTTTGATTGTAACACAGTGTTCCACCACTCGAGTGCTCCTTCTTTGAACAGATTGGATGAATACATGACCTGATCATCTTTACCACATTTACTTATTGCAATGACTGCTTCGGTTTTCTCTAACCAACGCAGTGATGCAGTTGCTCCTTCATTGCCTGCAAATTCAGTGGGTTTACAAGCAAGGAATTCTTTGAAAGTGCAACCAGGCGTTGCAGTTTTCATTTTCTTGGATAATGGAGCTTGATGTGGTTCCTTATTATGGTTAACATGATTATTGCCTCCATTTACACTATTACTGAAGTTATCTTCAGTAATCTGTTTACTAGGGACAATTTGTTGCGGTTCGATCGGATTCTTTATAGCAGCAACGAATGCTGGAATAGCATTGGCTATCCCTTGAGCAACAATGTTTTCGATATCTTGCCGAGTCATATATTGATCTCTTGAATGTTGTTCAGAATGATTAACTTCATTAATAGGTTCATTATCACTGTTTGCCATCTGATAATGTATATATATAAATTTTATTAGTAACTGACAAATAATAATTATATACAAACAATCAGAAAATTGTATAATACAGATATAGTCAAAATAATCGATCTTTCGATTTCATTTTATATATATATCTATCATAGCATGCATCATTACTCACAGATATCATACAGAGTTTTATTGGTTATTTACAGACTAACTTACTAATACTATTATACAACTACCATTTTATCATCGTACTATCTCTCGTCACTTGCTGTTCTTAAAAACGCATTTCCCTCTCGTCGTACTTCCAAGCAATCTGTCCCCCTATCTCCCTGATTCTAGTTCCAGCATCAAACAACTCTTCGCCAAAGTGGCGAAGTTCAGCCATGTTTTCATTGCTCATGGGTGGATTAGGTAATGGTTCTGGATCAAATTGTGGAAGAAAAGAGTAAGGATCGTTGACAATATTTTGAAATTGCCAATCGTTCGTCCACCATTCGTCCATTCCTATGGGTTGGGAGTGGACTATTGGATCCGGAATTGCTGGTTCCCAATTCATAGGGAGTTGGTTTCCAAGAGAATAATTAAAAATATTATTATTATTATTATTGACAGGCTGAATGGTTTCACAGCTTGCCAACAGGAAATCTATCTCATCTTGAAAAGTTCTTTCCTGGGTTGGATTGGAACTCTCTCCGATTTCTCTCTGAACTGGTATAGACCCTTGCCCAACTTCCATTATTACTTCTTTAGTAATTTCCTCCATCGGTATTTCTATCTCCTTATCCTTCTCTTTGTCTCCAGTTTCCATTTCCTGTGATTCAGAGCTCTCTCCAATTATAATTTCTTTTTCCTTTTTCAAAGGATTATTTATTTTGGGCAGTTTCTTAGCTGGCTTCTTCTTACGGATTTTCCTCCATCCTACATAAGTTCTTTTCTTCTGTTTTGGCTTGCTCAAAGGTGGAACCTTGAATTCTACTGGTTGTTCAACATCGGGATAGTAGCTAGTATATTCTTTGGAAGCTTTGATAGTTACGGGATAAAGATTAAGATTCTGAAAATCTTCAGATATTCCACTCATACTGATGTAGCATATATGCAAAATGCATAAAATACTAAGTTAAAAGTTACAAATAACTTTTGTAATTTATTACACACAGTGTACTAGTTGTTTACAAAGATAACTGATAAACATACTTAGGTTTTCAAATTTTATTTATCACACAAGGTTTCTAGATTGTTAGAGTAGGGTGCTAATCTTTAAAGATTTATATTTTCTGCTACTGTGGCTAGCATATATAAATTTGCCCATTTCTCATCTAGTTTATCTTCCCAAGGTGATTTATCAATTAATTCCTAAGTTTCCCGTTTAATCCTCTTTTCTCGGATTTTCTCTTTACTTTTCTTAATAATCATTTCCCTCCTTCGAGGAGAAAGTGATTCCTCGTATTGTGCCTTTCGCACGAATATTCCTTCTTCAGGAATTTCAGCCTGATTCGAGGATTTGGTTCGGGATGAACTTCCCTTTTCACTGGATGATCTATCTAATTTAAGATAAATGCTTGACAGCTTTTTCTTACCCATACTGTAACTAACAAATAATCAAATAATCAGTTAATAATACAAATAATCACATAATAGTAATCAGGAAAAATTAAGTATTTCTAAATACTTAATCAGCTTAACCCAGTGGCTCTGATACCACCTTTTTCTGTCACGACCCCCGACCCGGTTTGACCCGTTTCAGGAGCCGCGGGACAGAAATACTGCGGTATTGATTTAATTGAGTTTAACAGCGGAAACAGGATCGTTTAAAGCTAAAATTTTCTTCCCGATTATTTTATTTCACAATTCGGGATAAAACCCCGATAATTTACAATAGTATGTTTTTACTATAAAAGTGTGATATTACAGAATCATTTCTTTATTTTATATTGAGCCACTATCTTTAAGCTTGAAATGCTCCCCAGCATTTTTCCTGAATTACAACAGATCACCTGAAACATGTTTGAAAAAGGTTTTGTCAGCGGGAAATACTGAGTGAATCATTCTATTTACTAAAATGACACATTTGTTATAATATACAGTATTAAGAGCGATTACAATGTTTCTGATATCAAGCCAACTACCCACGGTATTTGCCACTCAACCCATTGGCCCATTCGTCCAATGGTGTCTGTGACTATGGTCATATCCCCCATTGGCTGCCCCAATGGTGACGATTATCAAGTAATGTATACAAAACCCCACATACCGGCTGTAACTTGGTGATTACAAAGACTTAATCCCCGTAATTATAACTTTGAAATTAACATGATTTTGTAAATAGATTTGATAAAAAGAGAGAATGACTCACATTGCTGATTTAATATGGTCAGAGTCTAATCTATGATTTAGCCTTGTTAACCTAATGTAAATAACAATGCACACAAAACTGGGTTAGTAATCAATCCAGCAATTACGATAATTTACGAGATCAAAATCTCACAATGAATGACAAAATGCAATACTTTGTCCATCGAATTAACGATGATCCGTTGAATTAACAACGAACGACAAGGTATAATACTTTACCTATCGAATTAACGACAATCCGTCAAATTAATGACGAACGATAAAGTATAACCCTAATGTGGGCGGCATTTAAACATGCATTGGATATCTTGATCGTCGGATAAATGAATCGTAGCAGCGATTGTGCTAATACCCTGTTTTGTAGCAGAATTTCAATACCCGGGGGTTGAATTTTGGAATAACAGTTCGTAACACAGTGTATTTGTGAGAATTATGTCGACGTAAAATGTTCAGATTTCGAATGCCAATGTCTGCTATTTATAGGTGAAATTTTGGAACCCCTGCGCATCGTAGGCCAAACATCCCCTGCGCATCGTATGGTATGTTAAACTGGCTGCGCATCGTAGGCCATACATACCATACGCATCGTATGGGTTGAAAAATAGCCCTATAGACTAGCCACGACTGGGACTAGCCTTGCTGAGTTGCCACTTTTACATTTCAGTTAATTGACAACGATTTTTAGTGGATAATTATCCACTAGGGTTTATCCCCCTTAGTTTTAGGGGCCCTAATCCTGATTCTGAAAATTATGAAAATTTCAGGGTTTGTTCAGAATCACTTGGGTCTCTCAATCAGGGTTTCCTTTTGGACTAATTAATATATTAAATAGTACTTTTGATGAGAGTCATTACAGGGAGAGCGGATGTTCATTGTTGTCGTCTTCACGCCCAAGGCCCATCAGCCCATCTTTTTCTACACCACTACGGCTATAAATAGGAACCTCTATACAACAGGTTAATTCATTCTGTTCTATATTCTCTCACTCTTAACACACACTTATTTTCTCAAAACAGTTACTTATTCTCACGCCGGGGAGTGGTTAAGGGGGAAACCCTTATATTCCCCTCTTAACGAGCTTAATGGGGTGTTATTGTTTTGCAGGAAGGATCACACTCAAGCTCAGGAAGGATTAAGAAGATTAACCCTCATGTTTAAAATATAAACCTAACTAACAAACCTAAAATTAGTTACGTGTTTATTATTCAGTAAGATAGATAAATCAGTTCATGTAATTTACAATATGGAAGATATCATATCAAAGAGCTTACATACAAAAATAAAATATAAAGGTTGATCACTTGATCGACCATATATTTATATTAAATAATTCATTAAGACAAGCTAGCCATATTAGTATATTATACTACTAGGTTAGAACCCCGTGTAATACACGGGTTGAATAAATGTAATTTTATATATCAAATAATAAAAAATATATCTTTCAAAACCTCGTTTATTACACGGGTTGAATAAATGTAATTTTATATACTAAATAATAAAACAATATATATTTAAAAATCTCATTTATTACATGGGTTGAATAAATGTAATTTTATATATTAAATAATAAAAATATTATATCTTTAAGAACCCAATGTATTTTACGAATTGAGTAAACTTAATTTTATATATTAAATAATGAAAAAGGTTACAATTTAAAAAAAAACATGTATTGTATGGGTTGAACACATGTAATTTTTTATACCAATCAATAAAAAGTTATATCTTGTGATATCTTTATAAACCTTGTATATTATAAAACCTTTGGACTAAACTGATAAAATGAGCCAAACCACAGGGACTAAAATGGCATTTAACTCTTTACATTATATTAATTTATATTTAGTGTACGTCTTTTGTTAATTTCAAGATAAATATCTTTCCAGCAAGTACAATGAAGGAAATAGATATTGTAATGGTGTGTCGAGTGCCCAAGAGGCCGTCCAGAATGGTGTGTCTAAATGCCAATTCCTTCCTTATAATATTATTCCAAACACCCGAATTCCCGCGTTTTGTAGGGAGAAAATTACCGTGCCTTGGATTAAAGTGTATGCTGGTAATAACTTTTCTCCAAAGTCTACCCGATTCCGTTTTATATATACATGCCGCCTTCGCCAAAAGCCCACAATTTATGTTTTTTAATGAACCGAGACCAAGACCTCCTTTTGCTACGGGTTGTATTACTTTTGCCCATTTCACCCAATGCATCTTGCTTCTTGTATCCGAATTGCCCCAAAAGAAGTTTCTTCAATTTGATGAGCGTTGTTTGTATTATTTTTATTATAAACTATTTCAAGGTACAAGTCTTTAAATTGTTTTTTATTATTTTTATTATAAACTATTGTTTATAGAAGTTTTAAGACTAACGATGATGGTTAGAATTAAAATACATTAAAAAGTAGAAAAAAAAAATTCTTAAAAAAAAGTATATGATTTTCGTTATTTTTGAAATTATATACTTCATGAAATTTATATAAAACATTGACAAGTCTACTTTGCTACCTCAGTTTATTTATTTATTCTTTCGTGAAATAATACAAATTTATTAATAAAAAATATTATTATAATACCTAGTATAATGCAACAAATTTATAATACTTGATGATATAAAATATAGTATAGCTTACGAATTATTTAAATATCTAATATCTAATAAATATTTCAAATGATTATATTATCTCCTTTACAAATTGTTTAAATTTATATTAAATTAAATTTAATTTTATAACTATTTTTAATTAATATTAATTATCTATAATTAATAGATGGCTCCAATGAATGATATGTGTCCTCACATTGGTTTCTTTTATTATATAGTATAGATGTGCAAGTACGGTTTAATCTAAAATAAATGTAATAAAATCTAATAGTATCTTAAAAGGTGCTAGAAAGTCATAATGAATCTATCTAAATCTCTAGATAATAGAAAAACATGGTTTAATTAATCATGATTCTAACCATTGTTTAATAATACGTATGTAGAACTAAAAATAGATTCTTACGAACAATTGTGACCCTCTATCACCTGACATAGTTATTTGCGCGACACACTAAAATATATAAACAATTTTAAACAAAGACCCACAAGAACTATATATCATCATGCACATTTTCTCCTTCACACATTATATCACAAGCACTACATTTATGTACTAAAAAGTGTTTGAAGTGTTAAACATGTCCCTGAGAAAAATTGGTTACGAAGTTCTCATATTATGTTTAATGCTACCAAGCACAAAACGATTAATACTTAAGAATAACATAAAATATTGATTGATTATTAGCAATAGATCAAAATTGATATAATGAAATAAATTTAGTACAAAGAAAATTCCTAGAATTTCAGAAAGTCTCCAAACACTCGTATGTTTCCAATCGTCACAACAAGAAGTTGAATTAATGAGCGAAACAAAGTACATAAAATGCGGAAACAATTTCTTTTAAGGTATAAAGTTATTTATCCATTAAACTCATCTGACATGTTACTTGCGTCATCATAACCTTGGCCTGACGTCAAACCCAATCAGTGTCGAGCAAATAAATCATCAATAGTGGATTTTAGAGTTTATGTAGACGTCTCCATGACATGAACAAAGCATCTAAACTGACAGAGGACCTTTGTGTCTGAATGTATTGTAGCTTCACTTATGACTTATGCCTGATGTTGTTGTTATGGTAGGAGGGAGCGATTGGATTTGTTGTCTAAAATGGGTTTTTATTTTTTTGTTTCGATACTGGATACAAGAAAAACTGATTGAAATCGAGACTGAAGCAGATAATCTTCTACTTGCAAGGCACGAGGTAACTATGTTTCCATCACTTCAAGTGAATATTTTCTCATATTTTAAAACTGATGGATTTTTGGTACGTAGCTTTTACCTCATGATGTAAAATAATGTCACTGCTACAAGTAACTTGGTTATACGCTATAGTAATCACATCTTAAAATATGTACAATATACTCCATATATTCGCAATTAATAATTTGGAGTCAACATGATTGACTTGCTATTGCTTCTAGAGGAGTTGATGACTTACACAAGCAACCAAGAAAAGGTGGGTCTATGGTGTCAAGTAATGACATTTATTTTCTCTTTGTTCGTAACATAGTAATGAAATTTTTATGTCCTAACAGATACTGTCTTTAACATTGTTTTATAAAAATATGTAACTAAACGCAAACAATTTAAACGATATATTATAATCTGTTTTTTAGTATTTGATTTCGATCGTTATTAAATCTACCCGTGTGTTCACACGGGTCTTACTACTAGTACTTAAGAATAACATAAAATCTTGATTGATTGTTAGAAATAGATCAAAATTGATATAATGAAATAAACTTAGTACAAAGAAAATTCCTAGCATATCAAAATGTCTCCAAACACATCTATGTTCCCAATCGTCACAACAAGAAGTTGAAATTAATGAGCGAAACAATGTGCATAAAATGCGAAAACAATTTCTTTTAAGATAAAATGTTATTTATCCATAAAACTCACCTGACATATTACTTGCGCCATCATAACCTTGGCCTGACGTCAAACCCAATCAGTGTCGAGCAAATAAATCATCAATAGTGGATTTTAGAGTTTATGTAGACGTCTCCATGACATGAACAAAGCCAAATAAACCGTTCTTAACTACCCCGTATTTTTCGAGATACCGAATAACCTCGACCCTTTATTCCTTTTTGGACATGCTACTTGATTCGTCAACTAATAAAGAGAAAAAATATCTATCACCGACAGGATGTTTGATGTGTGCGATGTGTTATATAATTTTATGTATATTTTTAGCCCTTTTTACACTTTAGTCAAGTTTTAAATTTATAAAACACGATATTTTACTGATACTAAACACACATATGGGCAAGTGCACCCATCGTGAGCGTAGTATAGCGTTGGTAAGATACCGAGGTCGTCCAAGGACACAAGTGCTTCTAGTACCGGTTTATCCTCAACGTCTAATCAAATCAAAATTTTAGAAAAATGTTTAAACATGAAAATAAAAACTAAAAATGCTGAAAATAAATAAAAAAATAAAAAACAGATAGACAAGATGAATCCCTTGGATCCGACTCGCCTTTAGTGTAACCTTTGATTATTTCCGCACTTTTGCACTTTTTAAGAGATTATCTTAGTTATAGTAGTAGGCCCCTCTTTTGAAGGTGACGTTACCCTCATCCCAGTAGTTTGAGTCAGCAAGGATACAATCCTAAAGGGTTGGATTATTGAAAGATAATTAATTAAGTTATTAACGCGTAATGTGGTAGGCCCCTCTTTTGAAGGTGATGTTACCCTCGGCTAAGTAGTTTGAGTCAGCAGGGATACAATCCTAAATAGCCGGGTTAATGTTTTAATAGTAGTTTACATATGAGGGGATTAAGAAATTCGAACCCCCGCCATCCAATACCAGTGGGTATTGAAGGAGGTCCTACTAAGCTTGACCTAGGTCCTTGCAGGATCTATACACTGAACAAGGCAAGACGCTTACCAAATCATTCCCTTAACCCCCGACCAGGTAGCCAACATATCTCCATATAGACCGTGGAGATATGAATGGTGTAAATCTTTTATTTTATATAGACAGTAAAATAACGCCAATACACCACGGACAAATGATAAGTAAGTTTCACCTTCAACATAAGAAACTAGTTATTAAAGTCATTAATACATAACCAAATAAAAAGTGCGAAAAGATTAAAAATAAAAAGTATTACACTAAATGCTTGTCTTCTCCAAGTGATGTAAGAGACTTAGGCAAACATGGCCTTTGATTGTCAAGAACTCTTACGATCAATCTTGGATCCCGAGACTACTACACACACTCTATGATGGATGATGGTGGTGGATGTGGGTTGTGATAGTGGTGGTGGGTGGCTGAAGTGTGAGAGAGGTGGTTTGCCAAGGGATGCCTTTGAAGTGAACCAAGCACCTCTATTGATAGCCTGCACAGAAGCCCGGACACGGCCCCGTGCCTGCTGGGCACGGCCCCGTGTCCACCCATATTCTCTTTCTTCATTAAATGCAGTTTGTCTGCATTAGTTGACCACACCCCCGTGTCTGCTGGGCACGGCCCCGTGTGCAGAAGCGTATCTGTACTATCAAGATTTGCCTGGATTCTACGAATCTTAGCGTTGACCACGACCCCGTGTCCGCTGGGCATGCCCCCGTGTTGGAAAATAGAAGCTTCTACAACTTTGTCTTTTCAGCAGACACTTGGGAACGCCCCCGTGTTCAATGAGCACGGGGCATGTTCATCCTTCTGATCTCTTGTTTTTGCTTGGGAAGATGCTGTCGAGGGGGGTCGGGCATGCCGCGTTTATTCCTTTTCTTGTGTTATTGTTAGATTTGGCTGCATTTTTGCTTCTTTTGTTCATTTAAGCTCATTTAACCCTGAAAATACAAAAGGAAGACAAAAAACACACTTTTTCCAACATTAGTACTAAAAAAGGGTTAGTTTTATGCCACATTTGATGTAATTTATATGTTGCATTTTACACACATCAAATACCCCCACACTTGAATCTTTGCTTGTACTCAAGCAAAACTCTTTATAATGTGGCTTACACACCCAAATGGAATGGGTAGAAGAGAAGTTTTTTGGGCTTGTCTTGAGTGTCGGGAATCCAAGATTTTTATTAGGTTTTATTTTTATTTTATTTACAATCCTATTCGTTATGATTTATTTAGAACATTACATAAGAGAAATTACTTATTTGGGCATAACATGCCTCTTTAAAATTTTATTTATATACAAGTTCACATACCTCACGGGAGATCACTCAACACTCGGCCGAAGATTTATTTTTGTGAAACACTCGGGACCGGCATAGAACTTACTTCTACCATATGCTTGACAAGCAATCAATCCTCCTCCTTTTTAACTATACACTTTTGTAAATATCAAGAGGACTTTGGGGAAGGGTTAGGCTTGGGTTAAAGGTAGTTGGTTTTGGGTTAGTGGTTAGTAGAAAAGGGCGAAAGGTGTAAAAAGCGTCGGTTTTTGTAAGGCTTTTTATTTTTATAACCTGTTTTTATTCTAATGAAGCAATTCTTCAAACAAAGTTCTTTCTGATGAACTTGTTTGTTTATTTCTTGACTTCATCATCATATTTTTTATAAGGAATGTCACATGAAAACCGACCTTTTTACTAAAATAAAGGGTTTAAAATGAAAAAGGGTTTTGGTGGGTAAAGTGTGTTTGTTTTGCGGGTTTAAAAATGAAAAGGTTTAGGCTCAAATGGGTTAACTAGAGGTATTTTGGGTAGGTGGTAAAAAAAAGAAAATAATGGTGTAGAATGAAATAAGGGTTAGTCCTAATGCCTCCATCATTTACTTACTTGGGTTTAAGTTGGTAAGGACCGGGAATGTATCGTCATGGCAAGTTCTAGAGTCGTAAGAAACCAAGCGGCTATTCACACAAGAAACGAAAAATGAGCATTTAGTTTAAAGATGTGTATTTGTATGCTCAATAAAGGCTCAAAGCTCACTTTTTGTGGGAATGGGTTTTTATGTGATCAAGTATATATAATCAAATTTTAACTAGATTTGTCATGTCGTTTCATAATTTTCTTATGTTGGTTCTTTTTATCACGACGCTATCGGTTGTAAATTTGTAAAAATATAACATTTTTAAAACTTGTTATTCCCAAATTAAACCAAGACAAGTAAAAAAAATGAAAAGTTTTTGATAAAATTTGGGGTGTTTAGCGGTTCCAATAGAGTTTTGTGTAAGGCTTGTAATTAGAACTTGCAAAATTCAAGGTTTTAGCATCCCCCACACTTAAATTACACATTGTCCTCAATGTGTCCCAAAAATAAGTTTTTAGGTTGATTGAATGTATAAAATGTGTGTTAAAAACAAAATTGTATGTTACTGGGTATCTGGACACGACCTGTGGTGTCCGGGCACGACCCCGTGTGAGTTGCCAGTAACAAAAAGCATCAGAAAGTAACAAAAGGCTGGGCACGGGGGCGTGTTCAGCAAACACGCCCCGTGTCCAGTTACCAGAACTGGGCGTTTTTCTGCAGATCTTTCAGCACGGGGCCGTGTTGGGTGGGCACGGCTCATGCTGAACTTGCTGTAATGAAGAAAAATTATCGGGAGGCTCTGCTTTTGTGCATGGGGTGTTGGTTCAAGTTTCCCTTAGTATCCTTCACCATCCCGAGTGTGTTTTATCCATCACAACATCATCTAAACACTAATTTAATTAAAACCATCATTCATTAAATAGAGAAAGTTACATAAGGTTCCTAGTAAACTAAAACATTAGATAAGCAGGTCAGAAAACACAAGAAGTCTAAACCCAGAAAGAAGTTCTAGCCTATAGTTTATTCTAATAGCAAAATTTCTGAAAAGATAATTTTCTCGGTTGGATGCGGCTTGAAGAACTTATTCCTCCGGATATGGGCCCCTCACACGTCGGCAAGCCATTCTTCTATCTCCCTAGGGAGAAGAAAGGCTGGCTCATTGGTATCATCATTTTGAGGGGGTGTAACTTCCACCGGGACTTCTTGCAAGTTGTCAAGAGGAGGTTCCGCGAGGATGTCATCCCACCCGGTGGGGTTATTGACTCCAAGAGCTAAGTTCCAATCCTCTTGGGGGAGGATTGGTTCCATGGAAGGTGTTACAAGAATGTTCAACCTCTGGTGCAAGAGGTTGATTTCCTGGAAACTATTTTCCAGCCCCACCGTAAGAAAATTTATACGGTCTACCAGGACCTCCTCTACCGATGTCATTTCATCGAGAGCTTCACGTAACGCCATCACATAGCGTACGAGAGTTGCTTCGATTGAAGTCTTCCGTTCCCTTCGACTGTTTCTGGAATGTGCTGAAGAAGTTCCACTGTTTTGGCTTGACATTCTACGAAAATAAACCAAAGAGAGTTCATTTTAGTGAAACAGTAACTTGGGCACGACTCCGTGCTCATTGAGAACGTGTAACACCCCAAAAATGGGTTTGGTAATTTAAACCCGGTTAATATGAAGGAACGGGTAAAATACCGTTAGGGGTAAAATTTGAACCCGTAAATGAATATTAATTAGGAATAATTAACCTAGTTGAATATTAGTATCGTTGGTATTAAACGAAGGATTGTGGCCTTATTTAATTAAAACGAAACATGAGGGACCAAAGTGAACAACTTGAAAGTTGTTCTATTAAAAGAAAACAACACACACACACACACATCGTGTGTGTGTTCTGGATCGAGCAGGGGAAGGCTCCCATGGAGCCAAAACCCTAGTTTCAACAATATCATCAAATTGAAGGGCCAAATGAAGTCTAAATTCATAACCGAACGTGAATTAATGATCACCCAGGCTAGGGGATCATAAGGTATGTAAAATCTTGATGATTCGTGAAGTTGTAAAGTTTGAATAATCATCATAATCGCGGATTATGTATGGATTAGAGAAGCTATGGCCAAATTAGTGATGTATGCTCATTTAGGAACAAACCCTATGTGAAGATTCTTAGTAAATTGCTATAATTTGGGTGTGTGGATGAATTACTACACTTAGCTAAGTGGGTTTGTGTTTAATCTATGAAATGGTATGAAATTGATTATGAATATGTGTAGTAAGTGATGTGTACTTGTACATGGATTGAGTATGGTATAGACTTTGTATGATGATTACTTGTATTGATGAATGGAAGTGATAATTAGGAAGAAAATCATGAAATACTTGTACATCATGCTTAGAAAGTAGTACGCACACCAAGTGTTTGATGAAATGTTTAAAAGACAATAATAAGTGAAATTGTATGCTAGTGATGAGTAACCATATATAGTTCATGTGAAGATTATGTAGGGATACTGTTGAGTATGCTCTATGCTTGTTTGAATTGATTAACGAAGGTCATATATGAGATGTGAATTTGATATGGTTGTTCATATGTGTAAGCATATGTACTAATAAGAATGTGAATGTAATGACATGAATGTATAGGAATCATGTCAAGATGGTTGAGAGCGTGGAAGGCTAACGGGCTAAGGAGGCTCAAGTAAGCGAACGCAATTACGGACGCACAAGGTAAGTGAATTCCGGACTTACCCTTTAGTTTGGTAATGTATCTTATTCATAATGTTAATTATTGAATGTTACGCAAGAAAATATGAATCGGTGATATTACGATGGTAGGTTTTATGGGAAATGAGTCGGAAGTGGTTAAGATAGTGTCCTGATTAAGTTCGGGTAAGAAGGAAGCTTACATGATGTTATTATGCATAAAAATGAGATAAGAAATAATACATATAGTTATGGGTTTGATTGTAAGTACGTGTACGGATAGAAAGGTATGTATGAGGGAATTAGTATTTAGCTATATGCACGAACGAATGAGACTTGTCTATGTGTATAGATGGACCTACACATACCAAATGGGTTTCATGATGCTAATCGTTTTCTATTGAGAATGGAATGGAAGTGCAGGTTTATACATAATGGAAGTTGAAGGATTGGTTTTGAAGTTTAACGAAAGTGTTAGAAAGAATGGACGAATGGATTTACATAGCAAGATCAAGAAATGTGGATGTCTTACTACGCATGTGTTAATATCATGTATGAGGTCACGGGTTGCTAATAGTGTGATTGTATGTGGTGACTGCAGGTGTTACAGGTTTATGGATTTCTCGTCATGGAATATAAGCGGTTGAAGATCGAGTCAAGACATGGATTGTACGTGGGTGTGCGCGGTCACACAATATGACCTAATTATGCTAGGTTGTAATTAGATTATAGAAGGGATTCAAGTATTTAGATGAATGAATGAAATTAATAAAAGAAATTTTACATATGAAATTTCCGCTGCGATAAATTTTGGTTAAAACGTATTAGGGCGTTACAGAACGGCCCCGTGTTTACCTATCTGCAGATTTTTGGAACAAGGAATCTTGGAGTTTCAAATTATTTTTCTGACTTTTAAAGCATTTTTAAATAAAAATAACTTAAAACAATGTTGTAGAACTTATTTTTAATAAGATTCCTTGAATAAAAATCTAACAAACATCACAATAAAGCTAGGAACCATGGTGATTTCAAGCTCTAATGGAGGTGTTGAGGTGAAAATTGAAGAAGAAGGCAATGGATAAAAGTAGAAAAGACAAGATGGTTGTTGAGAACCTTCTTTAGAATATACCTAGGATGGTATGTGTGAAGATCCCACCAGATCTTTGTCTTTGGAGTGGTCCAAATGTGCAGAAATCTTGGCTGCATTTATAGAAAACGACCGCACGCTGCACACGGCCCCGTGTCGGCTGGACACGGCTCCGTGTGCAGACAAGATCCTGACACATTTTGTCCGTATTCTGACAAAAAGTCAGACGGGAATCTTTTGGTGGACACGGGGGCGTGCTGACCTGGACACGGCCCCGTGTCTAGAGGCTGTTTATGAAGTTTCGTCTATTTTTAAGGAATTTATCCGGATCGGGTGGTTACTTACTGGACGGAACAACACCGAAGTGCCTGAGATACCTTAGTTGCTCTAGATTTAGACGAGAACGCAAGAGGTTATCGGTAAGGGTGATTCCTGTCACGACCCCCGACCCGGTTTGACCCGTTTCAGGAGCCGCGGGACAGAAATACTGCGGTATTGATTTAATTGAGTTTAACAGCGGAAACAGGATCGTTTAAAGCTAAAATTTTTCCCCGATTATTTTATTTCACAATTCGGGATAAAACCCTGATAATTTACAATATTATATTTTTACTATAAAAGCGTGATATTACAAAAGCATTTCTTTATTTTATATTGAGCCACTATCTTAAGCTTGAAATGCTCCCCAGCACTTTTTCTGAATTACAACAGATCACCTGAAACATGTTTGAAAAAGGTTTTGTCAGCGGGAAATACTGAGTGAATCATTCTATTTACTAAAATGACACATTTGTTATAATTTACAGTATTAAGAGCGATTACAATGTTTCTGATATCAAGCCAACTACCCACAGTATTTGTCACTCAACCCATTGGCCCATTCGTCCAATGGTGTCTGTGACTATGGTCATATCCCCCATTGGCTGCCCCAATGGTGACGATTATCAAGTAATGTATACAAAACCCCACATACCGGCTGTAACTTGGTGATTACAAAGACTTAATCCCCGTAATTATAACTTTGAAAATAAACATGATTTGGAAAGTAATTTGATAAAAAGAGAATGACTCACATTGCTGATTTAATATGGTCAGAGTCTAATCTATGATTTAGCCTTGTTAACCTAATATAAATAATGCACACAAAACTGGGTTAGTAATCAATCCAGCAATTACGATAATTTACGAGATCAAAATCTCACAATGAATGACAAAATGCAATACTTTGTCCATCGAATTAACGATGATCCGTTGAATTAACAACGAACGACAAGGTATAATACTTTACCCATCGAATTAACGATGATCCGTTGAATTAACAACGAACGATAAAGTATAATACTTTACCTATCGAATTAACGACAATCCGTCAAATTAATGACGAACGATAAAGTATAACCCTAATGTGGGCGGCATTTAAACATGCATTGGATATCTTGATCGTCGGATAAATGAATCGTAGCAGCGATTGTGCTAATACCCTGTTTTGTAGCAGAATTTCAATACCCGGGGGTTGAATTTTGGAATAACAGTTCGTAACACAGTGTATTTGTGAGAATTATGTCGACGTAAAATGTTCAGAATTCGAATGCCAATGTCTGCTATTTATAGGTGAAATTTTGGAACCCCTGCGCATCGTAGGCCAAACATCCCCTGCGCATCGTATGGTATGTTAGACTGGCTGCGCATCGTAGGCCAAACATACCATACGCATCGTATGGGTTGAAAAATAGGTCTATAGACTAGCCACGACTGGGACTAGCCTTGCTGAGTTGCCACTTTTACATTTCAGTTAATTGACAACGATTTTTAGTGGATAATTATCCACTAGGGTTTATCCCCCTTAGTTTTAGGGGCCCTAATCCTGATTCTGAAAATTATGAAAATTTCAAGGTTTGTTCAGAATCACTTGGGTCTCTCAATTAGGGTTTCCTTTTGGACTAATTAATTTAATAATTATGACTTTTGATGAGAGTCGTTACATTCTCCCCACCTTAAGAAAAATCTCGTCCTCGAGATTTACTTGAATAAGTGTGGATACTTTTTCTTCATTTCTGATTCCAGTTCCCAGGTGTATTCAGCTCCCCTCTTTGAGTCCCACTTTACTTTGACTAGCACTAGGCGTTTGTGCTTGAGAAACTTGATCTTTCGATCCTCAATTTGAAGAGGTTTCTCAACAAATTTCAACTTTTCGTTTACTTCTATATCTCGAAGAGGTACTACCAGTGATTCATCTGATAAGCATTTCTTGAGATTGGATACATGAAATACATTATGTACTCCAGATAATTCTTCTGGTAATTGTAAACGATAAGCTACTGGTCCTATACGTTGGATCACTGAAAATGGTCCTACGTACCTTGGACTTAGCTTTCCTTTCTTTCCAAATCTGACTACTCCTTTCCAAGGAGAAACTTTCAACAATACTCTGTCTCCGACTTGAAATTCTAGCGGCTTGCTTCTATTGTCTGCATAACTCTTCTGACGATCTCGAGCCGTCTTCAATCTTTCCTTGATTTGAGTAATCTTATCAGTTGTTTCTTGCACTATTTCAGGTCCTAATAACTGACTTTCTCCTATTTCTGCCCAGCAAACGGGAGTTCTGCACTTTCTTCCATACAGTGCCTCGAATGGAGCAGTTTCAATGCTTGAGTGATAACTATTGTTATAGGAGAATTCAATTAATGGTAAGTGATCATCCCAACTTCCACCAAAATCTATTACACATGCTCGGAGCATGTCTTCTAGAGTTTGGATTGTCCTTTCACTTTGTCCATCTGTTTGTGGATGATATGCAGTGCTTAAATTTAGTCGAGTTCCCATAGCTTGCTGGAAACTTTTCCAGAAATGGGAAGTAAAACGACTATCTCTATCCGAAACAATGGAGAGTGGAACTCCATGTAAGGATACAACTTCATCTACATACAATTTAGCCAGTCTTTCCATGCTAAAGGTTTCTTTCATAGGTAGAAAGTGAGCTGATTTGGTTAATCGATCCACAATTACCCAAATCGCATCATTACCTTTTCTGGTTTTGGGTAACTTAGTAACAAAATCCATTGTTATAAGTTCCCATTTCCATACTGGCATCTCTAACTGTTGTAGTAATCCTGAAGGTTTCTGATGTTCTGCCTTAACTTGTGAACAAGTAAGACATTTAGAAACATAGCTGGCTATGTCCCTTTTCATTCCTATCCACCAGAAATTCTTCCTTAAATCTTGGTACATCTTATTGTTTCCTGGGTGCATAGTGTACCTAGATTTATGAGCTTCTTCTAAAATCTTAGGTCTTAAATCTCCCTGCTTAGGTACCCAGATTCTACTTTTATGGAATCTCCAAATTCCATCTGCTCCTTGTTCTAATTCCTTGATTCGTCCTTTCATTCCTTCAGTATCATCCTTGATTGCTGTAGTTTGAACATTCTTCAATTGTTCCATTAAATCTATTTGTAGATTTAATCTGAGAGCACGAACCCTTCGTTGTTTCTCATAATACTTACGACTTAAGGCATCTGCAACTACATTCGCCTTTCCTTCGTGATACTGAATATCACAGTCGTAGTCACTTAAGATTTCCATCCTTCTCCTTTGTCTCATGTTTAACTCTTTTTGCCCAAATATATATTTTAAACTTTTGTGGTCGGTGTAGACAGTAAATTTACTTCCGTAAAGATAATGTCTCCAAATCTTAAGGGCAAAAATTACGGCTCCTAATTCTAAATCATGAGTCGTATAATTCTCTTCGTGCTTTTTCAACTGCCTTGATGCGTACGCAATTACCTTCTTGCGTTGCATAAGCACACATCCATATCCTAATTTTGAAGCATCACAATATATTTCAAAATCTTCAGTTCCTTCTGGTAAAGCTAAGATTGGTGCATGGGTTAATTTCTGTTTCAGGATTCTAAAAGCTTCTTCCTGTTTAGGTCCCCATTCAAACTTAGTGGCTTTACAGGTTAACTTAGTTAATGGTACGGCTATCTTGGAAAAATCCTTAATAAACCGTCTATAATACCCAGCTAAACCTATAAAACTTCTTATTTCCATTGCTGTTTGTGGAACCTTCCATTTGGTAATTGCCTCTATCTTAGCAGGATCTACATGAATACCTTCATGATTCACCATATGTCCTAAAAATTGCACTTCCTTTAGCCAAAATTCACACTTCGAGAATTTGGCGTACAACTTTTCTTTTCTTAACAAAGTTAAGAGTGCATGAAGATGTTCACAATGCTCTGTCTGAATTTTGGAATAAATAAGTATATCGTCTATGAAAACAATTACAAATTTATCCAAGTACGGTTTACAGATCCTATTCATCATGTCCATGAATGCTGCAGGTGCATTCGTTAACCCGAAAGGCATAACTGTAAACTTGTAATGACCATACCTAGTTCTGAAAGCAGTCTTAGGTATGTCTTCTTCTTGTACCTTCAATTGATGATATCCAGAGCGTAAATCTATCTTAGAAAAATATCTAGCCCCCTGTAGTTGATCAAAAAGATCATCAATCCTAGGTAATGGATATCGATTCTTAATTGTAACCTTATTCAATTCCCTATAATCGATACACATTCTCATTGAACCATCCTTTTTCTTCACAAACAACACTGGCGCTCCCCAAGGGGATGAGCTAGGTTGTATGAATCCTTTACTTAATAATTCATCTAATTGCTTTTTCAATTCTAACATTTCTGTGGGTGCTAACCGATAAGGTGCCTTGGCTATCGGTGTAGTTCCTGGAATTAAATGAATCCTAAATTCTACTTCCCTATCTGGAGGTAATCCTGGTAAATCTTCTGGAAATATATCAGAGTATTCCGATACTACTGGTATTTCCTTCAGATCTTTTCCCTTAGTGCTAATGATTACTGAAATCATATACACTATTCCTTGTTTTCGTTCATAATTAGCAACTTTCATTACTGATATGAACTTCATGGGTTTACGTGGTTTATCTCCTGTAATCCTAATCACTTCTCCGCTAGGTGATTGAATTTCTATGGAATTCTGATCACAAAGGATTCTAGCATGGTTGGCTACTAACCAATCCATTCCTAATACAACATCAAATTCAGCTAAATTCATCGGCAATAGTTTTGCAGAGAATTTATGTCCTAAAAGTTCTATATTTCCTTCTTGCAAAACTTTATCTATCTTAACTGAATTTCCGTCTGCGGTTTCAACAGTAAAAATCTGCCTAGTATTGGTTAAAGGTAAACTAAGAGCTTGACAGAATGAAGTATTTATAAAACTTTGGTTTGCACCAGAGTCAAATAATACTTTTGCGTACATGTTGTAAACTAAGAACGTACCCGCTATCACATCCGGAATAAGTTCTGCTTCTTGAGTGGTCAGCTGAAATGCCCTGGCATTCTTCTTAGTAGTTCCTTCAGTCGCCTTAGGTTTGTTATCTACTGGTTTGACCAATTTAGGACATTCTGTTTTATAATGCCCTGCTTCTCCACAATTAAAACAGATTACTGTTTTCTTTTTGCAGTTCTCTTCACGATGTCCTACAGCTTTGCAAAAATTGCAAGTAATATCGCATCTTCCATAATGCTTCTTTTTGCATTTCCTGCAGAATGACGGAGCTGAAGATTGCCCTGTTCCTTTTCTCTTGAAGCTGTTATTATTACCCACACGAAATCCTTGGGTAATTTTCTGAGCTAGTGCCTTCTTCCTATCTTCATCTCTTGTGCGTACCAATTCATCGGTTAGAGTGTTGGCTAATTCTACCGCATCATCAATAGTGCGAGGTCTCGCAGCTTTAACAATATTGCGGATTTCGCTAATTAGCCCCCAAATATAGCGAGAAATAAGTACCGGTTCTGGCGAAGCCAGTGTTGGTACCACTCTTGCATATTCAAAGAATGTCGAGGTATAACCACGACAATCCACACTCATCATCCGATGATTTAGAAACTTATTCGCCATCTGTTCCTTCTCATACTCAGGACAGAATTTTCTTTCCACCAAACCTTTAAATTCTTCCCAAGTCATAGCATAAGCTATTACTCTTCCTTTTGATTGTAACACAGTGTTCCACCACTCGAGTGCTCCTTCTTTGAACAGATTGGATGAATACATGACTTGATCATCTTTACCACATTTACTTATTGCAATGACTGCTTCGGTTTTCTCTAACCAACGCAGTGATGCAGTTGCTCCTTCATTGCCTGCAAATTCAGTGGGTTTACAAGCAAGGAATTCTTTGAAAGTGCAACCAGGCGTTGCAGTTTTCATTTTCTTGGATAATGGAGCTTGATGTGGTTCCTTATTATGGTTAACATGATTATTGCCTCCATTTACACTATTACTGAAGTTATCTTCAGTAATCTGTTTACTAGGGACAATTTGTTGCGGTTCGATCGGATTCTTTATAGCAGCAACGAATGCTGGAATAGCATTGGCTATCCCTTGAGCAACAATGTTTTCGATATCTTGCCGAGTCATATATTGATCTCTTGAATGTTGTTCAGAATGATTAACTTCATTAATAGGTTCATTATCACTGTTTGCCATCTGATAATGTATATATATAAATTTTATTCGTAACTGACAAATAATAATTATATACAAACAATCAGAAAATTGTATAATACAGATATAGTCAAAATAATCGATCTTTCGATTTCATTTTATATATATCTATCATAGCATGCATCATTACTCACAGATATCATACAGAGTTTTATTGGTTATTTACAGACTAACTTTATTAGTATTATTATACAACTACCATTTTATCATCGTACTATCTCTCGTTACTTGCTGTTCTAAAAACGCATTTCCCTCTCGTCGTACTTCCAAGCAATCTGTCCACCTATCTCCCTCATTCTATTCCCCATATCAAACAACTCTTCACCAAAGTGGCGAAGTTCGGCCATGTTTTCAGTACTCATGGGTGGATTAGGTAATGGTTCTGGATCGAATTGTGGAAGAAAAGAGTAAGGATCGTTGACAATATTTTGAAATTGCCAATCGTTCGTCCACCATTCGTCCATTCCTATGGGTTGGGAGTGGACTATTGGATCCGGAATTGCTGGTTCCCAATTCATAGGGAGTTGGTTTCCAAGAGAATAATTAAAAATATTATTATTATTATTATTATTATTATTGACAGGCTGAATGGTTTCACAGCTTGCCAACAGGAAATCTATCTCATCTTGAAAAGTTCTTTCCTGGGTTGGATTGGAACTCTCTCCGATTTCTCTCTGAACTGGTATAGACCCTTGCCCAACTTCCATTACTACTTCTTTAGTAATTTCCTCCATCGGTATTTCTATCTCCTTATCCTTCTCTTTGTCTCCAGTTTCCATTTCCTGTGATTCAGAGCTCTCTCCAATTATAATTTCTTTTTCCTTTTTCAAAGGATTATTTATTTTGGGCAGTTTCTTAGCTGGCTTCTTCTTACGGATTTTCCTCCATCCTACATAAGTTCTTTTCTTCTGTTTTGGCTTGCTCAAAGGTGGAACCTTGAATTCTACTGGTTGTTCAACATCGGGATAGTAGCTAGTATATTCTTTGGAAGCTTTGATAGTTACGGGATAAAGATTAAGATTCTGAAAATCTTCAGATATTCCACTCATACTGATGTAGCATATATGCAAAATGCATAAAATACTAAGTTAAAAGTTACAAATAACTTTTGTAATTTATTACACACAGTGTACTAGTTGTTTACAAAGATAACTGATAAACATACTTAGGTTTTCAAATTTTATTTATCACACAAGGTTTCTAGATTGTGAGAGTATGGTGCTAATCTTTAAAGATTTATATTTTCTGCTACTGTGGCTAGCATATATAAATTAGCCCATTTCTCATCTAGTTTATCTTCCCAAGGTGATTTATCAATTAATTCCTGAGTTTCCCGTTTAATCCTCTTTTCTCGGATTTTCTCTTTACTTTTCTTAATAATCATTTCCCTCCTTCGAGGAGAAAGTGATTCCTCGTATTGTGCCTTTCGCACGAATATTCCTTCTTCAGGAATTTCGGCCTGATTCGAGGATTTAGTTCGGGATGAACTTCCCTTTTCACTGGATGATTTATCTAATTTAAGATAAATGCTTGACAGCTTTTTCTTACCCATACTGTAACTAACAAATAATCAAATAATCAGTTAATAATACAAATAATCACATAATAGTAATCAGGAAAAATTAAGTATTTCTAAATACTTAATCAGCTTAACCCAGTGGCTCTGATACCACCTTTTTCTGTCACGACCCCCGACCCGGTTTGACCCGTTTCAGGAGCCGCGGGACAGAAATACTGCGGTATTGATTTAATTGAGTTTAACAGCGGAAACATGATCGTTTAAAGCTAAAATTTTTCCCCGATTATTTTATTTCACAATTCGGGATAAAACCCTGATAATTTACAATATTATATTTTTACTATAAAAGCGTGATATTACAAAAGCATTTCTTTATTTTATATTGAGCCACTATCTTAAGCTTGAAATGCTCCCCAGCACTTTTTCTGAATTACAACAGATCACCTGAAACATGTTTGAAAAAGGTTTTGTCAGCGGGAAATACTGAGTGAATCATTCTATTTACTAAAATGACACATTTGTTATAATTTACAGTATTAAGAGCGATTACAATGTTTCTGATATCAAGCCAACTACCCACAGTATTTGTCACTCAACCCATTGGCCCATTCGTCCAATGGTGTCTGTGACTATGGTCATATCCCCCATTGGCTGCCCCAATGGTGACGATTATCAAGTAATGTATACAAAACCCCACATACCGGCTGTAACTTGGTGATTACAAAGACTTAATCCCCGTAATTATAACTTTGAAAATAAACATGATTTGGAAAGTAATTTGATAAAAAGAGAATGACTCACATTGCTGATTTAATATGGTCAGAGTCTAATCTATGATTTAGCCTTGTTAACCTAATATAAATAATGCACACAAAACTGGGTTAGTAATCAATCCAGCAATTACGATAATTTACGAGATCAAAATCTCACAATGAATGACAAAATGCAATACTTTGTCCATCGAATTAACGATGATCCGTTGAATTAACAACGAACGACAAGGTATAATACTTTACCCATCGAATTAACGATGATCCGTTGAATTAACAACGAACGATAAAGTATAATACTTTACCTATCGAATTAACGACAATCCGTCAAATTAATGACGAACGATAAAGTATAACCCTAATGTGGGCGGCATTTAAACATGCATTGGATATCTTGATTGTCGGATAAATGAATCGTAGCAGCGATTGTGCTAATACCCTGTTTTGTAGCAGAATTTCAATACCCGGGGGTTGAATTTTGGAATAACAGTTCGTAACACAGTGTATTTGTGAGAATTATGTCGACGTAAAATGTTCAGAATTCGAATGCCAATGTCTGCTATTTATAGGTGAAATTTTGGAACCCCTGCGCATCGTAGGCCAAACATCCCCTGCGCATCGTATGGTATGTTAGACTGGCTGCGCATCGTAGGCCAAACATACCATACGCATCGTATGGGTTGAAAAATAGGTCTATAGACTAGCCACGACTGGGACTAGCCTTGCTGAGTTGCCACTTTTACATTTCAGTTAATTGACAACGATTTTTAGTGGATAATTATCCACTAGGGTTTATCCCCCTTAGTTTTAGGGGCCCTAATCCTGATTCTGAAAATTATGAAAATTTCAAGGTTTGTTCAGAATCACTTGGGTCTCTCAATTAGGGTTTCCTTTTGGACTAATTAATTTAATAATTATGACTTTTGATGAGAGTCGTTACAATTCCTATGCTAAATGTAGGTGGACAAGTCCAACGCTTTCCCGGGCTCTCGTTAAAGAAGGTGTATGTCGAATCGCCCAGGTCTATGTATGCATCGGCGGAAGTCAATGGGGAGTCCTTCACGGCACAATCGACACAGGGACGACTATCGTTCAAGTATTCGCAAGAGTTAGAGGTGATATCGGGAACAACGAAGTTGTTTTTATCCGAATGCGATCTCAATAATTCTTCTTGGGTATCGTCTTGAGGTGAATTAATGATATCCATCTCAAGTTTTTTTACCCAGTTAAGAATTAGATCTTCCATTTGAAATAATTCATCAAGAAGCATTTCTCCTAGAAGTGATGATTGAGAGCATTCAAGGGAGAGATGGGGATTATTTTTACTCTCGCCCCTCTTAAGGCTACAGGAAAACAGTGGGTCTATATAGTGGGGCTTGTAGTTTAAAAAATAACATTTTAAATCTTCATGAGTTCCACCACATATTTGACACCACGTACCATAAGAGGGTTGGAAGTAAAAAATATCAGTATCGCTCATGGTTGTGTCAGAAATTACCAACCGTCGGGATCTTACGGTTCTGTTTTCAGTATCTGATACTTGGGCATGGGGCGTGTTGATTGGGCACGACCCCGTGTTCAGCTACTGTCTGACTTAAAACAGGAATGCCAGTACCAAAGATTGGGCACGGGGCGTGTTCAGCGGGCACGGCCCGTGCTGAGCTCTGCAGAAACTGAAAATTTACGAAAAAAATCCTAAAAAAATAGAAAAATAAGAAAAACGATTAGGCCGTTGATTCCTAACTTTCTTAAAATCCTTGTGTCCCCGGCAACGGCGCCAAAGACTTGATGTGTGCGGTGTGTTATATAATTTTATGTATATTTTTAGCCCTTTTTACACTTTAGTCAAGTTTTAAATTTATAAAACACGATATTTTACTAACACTAAACACACATATGGGCAAGTGCACCCATCGTGAGCGTAGTATAGCGTTGGTAAGATACCGAGGTCGTCCAAGGACACAAGAGCTTTTAGTAACGGTTTATCCTCAATGTCTAATCAAATCAAAATTTTAGAAAAAGGTTTAAACATGAAAATAAAAACTAAAAATGCTGAAAAAAAAACAAATAGACAAGATGAATCACTTGGATCCGACTTGCCTTTAGTCTAACCGTTGATTATTTCGGCACTTTTGCACTTTTTAAGAGATTATCTTAGTTATAGTAGTAGGCCACTCTTTTGTAGGTGACGTTACCCTCAACCCAGTAGTTTGAGTCAGCAAGGATACAATCCTAAAGGGTTGGATTATTGAAAGATAATTAATTAAGTTATTAATGCGTAATGTGGTAGGCCCCTCTTTTGAAGGTGACGTTACACTCGGCTAAGTAGTTTGAGTCAGCAGAGATACAATCCTAAATAGCCGGGTTAATGTTTTAATAGTAGTTTACATATGAGGGGATCAAGAAATTCGAACCCCCGCCATCCAATACCAGTGGGTATTGAAGGAGGTCCTACTAAGCTTGACCCAGGTCCTTGCAGGATCTATACACTGAACAAGGCAAGACGCTTACCAAACCATTCCCTTAACCCCCGACCAGGTAGCCAACATATCTCCAAATAGACCGTGGAGATATGAATGGTGTAAATCTTTTATTTTATATAGACAGTAAAATAACGCCAAGACACCACGGACAAATGATAAGGAAGTTTCACCTTCAACATAAGAAACTAGTTATTAAAGTCATTAATACATAACCAAATAAAAAGTGCGAAAAGATTAAAAATAAAAAGTATTACACTAAATGCTTGTCTTCACCAAGTGATGTAAGAGACTTAGGCAAACATGGCCTTTGATTGTCAAGAACTCTTACGATCAATCTTGAATCCGAGACTACTACGCACACTCTATGATGGATGATGGATGATGGTGGTGGATGTTGGTTGTGATGGTGGTGGTGGTGGTGGGTGGGTGAAGTGTGAGAGAGGTGGTTTGCCAAGGGATGCCTTTGAAGTGAACCAAGCACCTCTATTTATAGCCTGCACAGAAGCCCGGACACGGCCCCATGCCCCTGGGCACGGCCCCGTGTCCACCCATCTTCTCTTTCTTCATTAAATTCAGTTTGTCTGCATTAGTTAACCACGCCCCCGTGTCTCACGGCCCCGTGTGCAGAAGCGTATCTGTACTATCAAGATTTGCCTGGATTATGCGAATCTTAGCGTTGACCACGGCTCCGTGTCCGCTGGGCATGCCCCCGTGTTGGGAAATAGAAGCTTCTAAAACTTTGTCTTTTCTGCAGACACTTGGGCACGCCCTCGTGTTCAATGAGCACGGGGTGTGTTCAGCCTTCTGATCTCTTGTTTTTGCTTTGGAAGATGCTGTCGAGGGGTCGGGCATGCCACGTTTATTCCTTTTCTTGTATTATTGTTAGATTTGGCTGCATTTTTGCTTCTTTTGTTCATTTAAACTCATTTAACCCTAAAAATACAAAAGGAAGACAAAAACACACTTTTTTCAACATTAGTACTAAAAAAAGGTTAGTTTTATGCCACATTTGATGTAATTTATATGTTTCATTTTACACACATCAATGTTTAAAAGTTTGTTTTAGTACCTCTTGTGCATAGTAATGTCTAATATCTTATTGTGTATTTGGACTTATCATGATTATTCCCTGGTGCATGTAACCCATCCATATATATATATATATATATATAGATGTGTAGGGTTACTTAAAATTTGTGACATCTTTAACTTTATACAGTAACAACTAGGAACAATTAACCTAGCTGTTAACAGTGGCGAAGCTTGACCCGAATGACCGGGGGGTCGAAAACGTATATACCAAAAAATTTCTATAGAACTGGTGGGTCGAAAACGTATATACCAAAAAATTTGTATACGAAAACTACATATATAACACTACTAAGCGAAGTGATTAAGCGAAGTGATTACAGTGCATGTTTGAAGTTTTGACAAGTAATACTTCATCCTAACACAAGGTATGTTTCAATTTCATGATTTATGAAATTCTCTAGTTAGAGGAATTCATGAAATTAGAAGGTCTTAAAATGGTGTTCATCTTTAAGATGTGATTAGATGTATGTAGGAGCAACTATGATAGTCCTAATTGATAATTGTATGATATTTTTTTCCATCACTTGTTTATTTGATCATTCAAGTGTATTATGAAATGAGTTTTATTATAGGATGAAGAACCCCAAATTATATGTAAGAGTGATGATCTTGGTTAACATGTGTTCATGAATGACTTCACTCTAGTGAAGCATGCTCATAATGTTATGAAATGCCTAGGAGGTTAATAAATCTAACTAAATGAGAAGCTAGAACTCTATGCACTTAAGGTGTATGATAAAATGCCTAAGTGTAAGTTGAGAAGATACAGTTGAGAAGGATTTCATTAATAATAAGTGCACTTTACATCAATATCGCAGGTAAGCGAGCAACAAGCTGCGCCGCTACCCCTTTCTGAATAGCAAACCCTAGCCTATTAAAGACAAACCTCTGCCCCCCCCCCCCCCCCCCCCGTTGATGAGCAACTGTTATGGACAACCTTTTGGACCCTAGTCAACAAACGGATGGTAAAAAAAAAATTAGGGTTCATATGATGATTTCTTAAGACTGATGATGTTTTTGACATCTCTTAACCTATAATCATTGTGTCATAGGTTTCTAACCATTTCCAAGAGTCTAATAAGAGTTTTAGCCATAGAAAGAGGTTGCATTTGATGGTTTGGGTCGAATATGAAAGGGGCCTAAATATGATTTCCGTAGCTTTATATACTGATTTTGACTAATCTTAAAAAATTATATAAAATCAACCGTATATCCGAATTGGGTGTTCTTTTTCGAAAAGCTTATGGAGTAAATTTTTACTACTTACAGTCATAGGAAGTAAATATGGTTGTTAAATGGGTCAAAAAGGTGAATGAAAACAGCTGTACTGAAGCTTTGAAAGTTGTTTGAAAATGAAAATATAGTTGCTGCATTGATTTTATAAAAATCATATAAAATATATAAAATCATAGAAAATTCGATAGAAGGTGTACCTTATATGCTTGCGAAGGTATTTGAGTTTTCTACGATCCATCATTCAACATGTTAATCTAGTTTGGACTTTGAATGGGTCATAGTGATCAATTACAGCAACTGTATAGAATATCGCTACACATTAATAATGTGATTATTAATCAAGAAAAGACATAAGATTGCATATACTTGATTTAGGCATGAAATATTGATTGTTAGGAACAAATAACACTTTATGTGACATGATTAAAGTGTTTAAAATCACTTACTAACTAGTTTGTATAAGTAACTTCACTAATGAGTCAAAATGTTAGTGAATGGAAAGAATTATGGGGGACAAATAGTTGTTGAATAAATAGCATGCTTTGATGAATAAGTGTGTGTGAATCCATAAGATGTGATGTTCATGTTAATGATTGACTAATTTAATCATCTTGTGGATATGATGTGGTAGTTTGACTCTGACAAGCTAGGTATGAGCTTGGAAATGAATGGGTTAAATAGATACAAGTTCAAGTATGAAGCTTGCAAGGACACAAAGTAAGTAAAGCTTACATCTTTAAATAAAATCTCTAATTAAGTATTTGGTTAAGAACAAGATAATCTAAGATTGGAATGAATATTTGAAATTTGACATTCTGACGCGAACCGATACCGGTCAAAACGAATAAAGAAGGTAAAAAAATCATATTTTGCTGGTAAACAATGGCTTTTGAGAAGGACACCCTATGGTGTAAGCCATAATGAGTAAAGGGGCAAAATGTCAATTTGGTCATGTGTTGACGAATAAACAATGAGTTTTGAAAAGACACCCTATGGCATAAGCCATAATGGGTTAAACGAGTAGAGAAACGACTTTTGACATATGTGACTACATGGTGTAAACCTTAACGGGTCAAATGGGTGAGAAGGTAAATAAATACCTTCTTGTAATAAACAAATGTTTGGTTTATCCAAAATGCAAAAAAAGGGTAAGTTAAGAAATTGGTAAAACGGTCATTTGGGCCACATTGGTCAAATGGTGATGCTATCACCATTTGAAAATAGTGATTAATGAGTGTTCGTTAAGTCTTATACTTACAAGAAAAACATTGTGCACGAGCATGCATTGCCAAGAATTAGCAAGCAAGCAAGAAAAGTAAGGTATTGATAACGGATCAACGCTTAGACCCAAGCCAGGTACGCGTAAGGATTCAAACTCTCATGAGGGCTTGTGGTCCGACTAGAGTTGATTAAGTCAAGGGTAGACACTAGACCACCTCAAATGAGGTACATCTAGTGTTTGGGTAAAATAGTCATTAGAGCCGATGACATGTCCTTGACGTGAAAATATGTTTGTACGCAAACTACTTCAAAAGTCAATATGCAAATATGTTTGTATACAACCTATTATAAAAGTTAATATGCAAATATGTTTGTATACAAACTACTATGAAAGTCAACGTTTAATTAGAATGGGTTCTTAAAAGTATTAATGAAAAGTTAAAGTTTATGTAATGTAACCAACCATAATTCAAGTTGTGGAAATAGCTTGAATATTGGGAAGAAAGTATGAGGTATAAACTAGAATGCGGAATGCATCCTAACGGATCAGTTAGGTAACTAACTTCGAACCAAAAAAGTGATTTGAAAAGCAAACACGTTTTTAGTCGACACGGCCGGGTGGAAACCTGACCCGGCTGGGTAAGGGTGCTGAGAAAAAGGCACGTTTCAGCTGACACGACCGGTGGAAACCTGACCCGGCCGGGTAGGGGGCTGAAAAACATGTTTGGATGAAATCTATTGAGTTTAATATTTTCGTTCAAATGTTTGATTACAAATCGTTTGACAGTTTAACTTAAACACTAAATATTTTTAGTGTTTATGATGGGCTATCTCAAGGACGGGAACCGGACGGACGGCCAAACATGCGAAGAGCCGAACACTATTAAACCAATATCTCTTTGGAGATGTTTCACGGGAAAGTTGAAGCATGATCATGCACTGCAAAGCTCTCGAGTTTAAAACTTTATTATTGTAAAATGTAAATCATGTGTAGTAAGTAGTTATGTCGGTTCGCCTGGGTTATAACTTATAAGTTAACCCAGACGTATAAGTTCTGTTTAAAAATAGATTGGTACCTAATTATTCGCATTTTTCTAAGATATTATACGAAACGGGTTAAGAGTGTTATAGTGCATTCCCTAAATAATCTTACCAAGGCTTCGTTTTGTTTTTCTGTTTATTCTAAAGTCTAAACGTTCTAGGAAATTTCTTTCATTTAATATACTTTTGATCGATGTTTATTCTAAAGTCTAAACGTTCTAGGAAATTTCTTTCATTTAATATACTTTTGATCGAGCATGCCTAGAAAAGGTAACCCTTGCTTCAATAATTTTTTTGCAAGACTAGTAAAAGCACCTAATCCAAGTCGGTATTTGTATCTTTGTTTGTCACTTTGTTTGTCATTACAAACTGATCTTGGTTAAGCAAATCTTCACCCATTTTGAATAGTTTGTTATTCCAACCGTTAAATCCATCGGTAACAAACATGTATGTGAATTTCAAACTAGTGATTTTCATCCTCGCGCGTTGCGCGAGTGAATTCAGTGTTAAATATATTAACGCATATCCGCGTTCTTTAACCGCAAACCCAACAACCCCACTTGATTTCGCTTATTACTTTTTCTTCACAACCCATGAGTTAGTATGTAAAGGTTACAAAGTTTCCATACATTCGGCGTACACTTATTATCACATGTAGGTTCCTATAGAGCTGGTAAATGGTAAATTTTCTTACTTTCCTAAGCACATATCAATATTACCTATTTGATGCACAACTCAACATTTATCATCACCGATTCAAAACGTCATCCTAACGACCACAAAGGAAAAATTACTAAACATAATACTATTTAGACTGCATTTAATTTACCAAGCAGATCTGCAAAACTTAAAATGGGTCAACTAAATTCAATTTTAAAGCAGATCAATCGAGTTCTTTGAAACGCCAAACAACTAATATATGTAACGCACTTTAACAAAAAAAAAAAAAAACATAAAGAGTCACGGATTAAAAGCAGAAAACATAACATGATGTACACAATCTTAGAATGCATATCAGCATACCAAGTCGATCAACAAAAGGAAAAAGTGGGTCAATCAAATTCAGATTTCAAACAGCCTAGTTCTTTCAGCATACGACTATATATATGTCAACCCAGCTACACTTTGGCTCAACTAAGAAGTTGACATTAAAACGGAAGAAATAGAGCGCGAACCGAACCAGTGGTACAATAGGAAATAAATATCAACTAAAATCAAAACAGTATTGCATGTAGCAAATTATTTTTACAATGCAATTATCATAAACAATTTAGTATTAAAGAAATTGAAATAGAAACAGGTTGACTGTGGTATTATTGCATAAAGTAGAAAGGAACAAATAAATATTTTTAATCTAAATAAATCAAAACAAATATATGATAAACCCATCAGTAAAAGAAATAAACATGTCTGCCAACAATTGTTCTAGGCGACTACACTCCATCCACAATCACCATTTTAGTGTTTGTCACCAGCGTTTCCGACCCCTATCACCAACGTATAGGGTGGTGCTTTTATGAGAATCAAAGATGGCAGTGATTTGGACGACATGCATTGATGGATCTATATTATGGTTAAGGTATTCCGGCGATTTCATATCAGTGTTCAAGTGGGCATATCCGATTCGATTTCCGCTGGTGGTAAAGCTGAAAATAATCATATTCCATGCTTTCCGGTAGCAACACGATTTGCCTGTCTCTTTTCTCTGTTGTATGTACCTACTTTACATGCGTAAAGACACCAAAATTCAAGAGAAAAGTGGACGACCAACTACATGATCCCACGCACCACCCAGTTACTATTCACAACGTTTATGATTTAATAGAAACAAAAACATGAATTTGTGACCGGCAACATGGCGAAGGCAGAGGATTCTTAGCCTTTTTTGTTTATGTAATCAGGAACAAAAAGTTAAAAGCTTAACAATAAATATTTAATTATATGTTGAGTGTTTCATAATAGTTGTCTTGCTAATATCCGCCTAACACTCTTATGATTGTAATAGCAACTTTAAATCACCATAATCAACATAGTAAAACCTATATAAGGTGGAGATTTATGAGGTCTAAGATCAACATTTGTCACAAATTATGGTAAACGGAAAGCTCTTAAGGTTTATAAACATCAAGATTAGAAAATTTGACTTACATACTTGGTTCCGGGCGTAAAAACGACACTGCTTCCTGCTTAAAGTTCCCATTTTTTTTTGTAGCAGTAACCTAATTGCATCCCTGTATGCTATCGATGGCACCAAAGCCTTCTCTCAAGCCTCAACATCCAGCAAAACCCTACTAATCCCACCACCACCACTACTAATCCCACCACCACCACTACCACTGGCTGCACCTAGGGCTGTAAACGAACCGAACGAACACGAACAAGGCTATGTTCGTGTTTGTTCATTAAGGAAATTTGGATGTTCGTGAACTGTTCGCGAACACATGACGAACAGAAGTTTGTGTTCGTGTTCGTTCGTTAAGGAATTTTGATTGTTCGCGAACAGTTCGTGAACACTAACCACGAACGCAAACGAACACAAATGAACTTTAATTTTGAAAATTAAAAAGGCACCGTTAATCTTAAACATTGTACACAATGAAAGTAGTTAAATATAACCATTTAAAGATTGAAGGGATGGATAATATTGGGTTCAATCGATTGGAGATAAACTGAATGAAGGAGCGTGATATCAAAAGTGGGAGAGGGCCAGAGAGAAGGAAATAATACATATGAGGAAAGTAAAAAATTAATAAAACATTAAAAACTTTTAGAAAATAAACATAAAAAACCGAACATGAACGGACGTAAACGAACGAACACGAATGAACATAAACGAACATATTACCGAACGTTCACGAACGCAGTCGAACGAACGAGACCTTTGTTCGTGTTCGTTCGTTAAGCTTATCGAACGAAATTTTTTGTTCGTGTTCGTTCGTTAAGCTTATCGAACGAACATAAACGAACTTCCCGCCGAACGGTTCACGAATTGTTCGCTGAACGTTCAGTTCGTTTACAGCCCTAGCTGCGCTTCAACTGTAATGTATAAATAAATCAAAAAATAAAGTTCTCTAGTATAGTTTCCATACTGTTGGTAACATAATGAAAAAGCAACGAAATGTTAGTTTCTAACCTCGAATTTAATATCAAAATCAGAATCAAAGTTAAAAAAACAGTTGGTAGACTAATTTCGCCCTCGCTATTGTGACGTTGTCTCCTACGCCTTTCTCTTAGGTTGCAAAGTATGTTGTTTGTTTCTTTATTTCAAGAACTGAAACAATCTTCCACCAAAAACAAAAATTCAAGATAGGAATAAAACAAAATACACTCCAATCATAAGAGGATAAGAAGTTAAAGTCAATAACCATGAAGAAAATAAGACGAAACACTTCTGTCACCGATTGTAAGTAAAGTTGATTAATACAAATCTTCAATTCAGAGTCATGAAAATCGACTATGAATACTTTTTTGCTTCTATGGCACATTCAGATAATAAAATAGTTGATTAATACTTTTTTGTCCGGGATCATCATGACGGCATGTTGGTGCGTTTGGAAGGCGAGAAACGATATCATCTTTTCTAACAAGGAAATTAGTCCGGCCAAAGTGATTGAAGACATAAAATCGCTTGGGTACTTGTGGATTAAAAATAGATCTTCATGTAAATCGATAGGTTGGTCGGATTGGTGTAGGTTTTGTTTGTAAGCGGTGTTGTTTGTTTGGGCCTAGCGTCTTGCTAGGTGCCGGTTGTGAATGAAAGTTGCCGTTCAAAAAAAAAAAGATAATAAAATAGTTGAATATGAATTATTCTACCTAATGATGGCTAGATACATACCATAGCCGCAGTACGTGACATCAATAAAGTACAAAGACTAACAGGAAGACGATGGAATCCTAGTCGCCAGGTATAACCCATTGCTCTTTACCACTATCATCATCCGATAAGCCCTATGAAACCCGAAGTGCATGTCTACAATATAACTAACCTCTGATGCGATAAGCACTTCATCACATAAGATTTCGCACTTGATGTCTCCGATATTAGTGTGGATGTAATCGACTATGAAAAGAAACATAGAGAGATTACATAAACAGTTTTTAGCAGCGACGTAAAGATGCAGATGAGAACTGTTCGTCGAAATTCAAAAAAATAAACTGTACATACCATTTTTCAAAAGCCCAATAAGCAGCTTTCTATGTGTGAACCTCCGTTGTGCGCTGTCGCGCTGGATGCAGCGGCGTCTTCTTCGACAAACCACCGCCATCACCGGCGGCAGAACCACTGCCATGAAACACCGCCGCAACCCACCGTGGAAGTGGTTCTCTCTGTGCATTCTTCTATTGCGCTCTCTCTTTCTCTGATATGATACGGACGAGTTTTAACAACATCACTCCATCCCATTCTTTATCCTTATACCTTATCCATTTATTTTTAAGGAAAACCGAAGTGAGTTCTAATATTTAAGAAAGGCTAAAGCAAAACCTTATATTTTTAAGGATAAGGAATGGGATACAGAAGAGTTTTAAAAAATGAGAGATAAATTTATGAAATAATAACTTTTCGTTAAATTATAAAGATAAAAGGATAGGATGTGAATGCTCTAAGTAAAATATAAAATCCTTTTTATACTATAAACAGTTCCGATAAGCTAAGTGAAAAACATCTTGCCTCACTACCAATCCTTCCTTGTGAAAATACGATACCTCTTGGTTGACATCGTTAAGCATGCACTTACAATTTCATCTCGTTGACTAGATTGAAAAGAAGAACTTGGTTTTCTTTCGTCGTGATCCGAGAAGATCATCCAAGTCAACAAATTTGGGAGACTTAGAAGATGATCGTTGACCTTTCATTTTAAGAAATGTAATCGTTCCATTACAGGATCTACTCTTCCTAAAGTATAGATTAAAGGTTCAAATCAATCATCAACATTCAACAATTCTAAAACCCGACTCAAATAAACTAAAATTCTAAAACCCTATACAAATAAACTAAAAGTCTAAATAAACATTCAAATAAATAAACCAGATCAAAGAAAATTAATCAAATTTGAACATTTAAATAAATTTTCACAAGGTGCGGCCAACTCCCATCAGTGGCGGACCCAAGAATTTTTCCATGGGGGTGCGGAACTTTTTTAAAAATTTTAGGCCCCAAGGTATATAAGTAAAAAAAATCGGTTCGTATCGGGTCAGTTCGGGTCGTTGGCGTTCAGGTAGGGCTGTTCAGAGAGCTCGTGGCTCGGAGCTCGCTAGGATTTAGCTCGGAAAAAGCTCGCTTGATATAGCTCGGTTTAAAAGTGAGCCGAGCCGGCTCGGCTCGGTTAGAAAGCGAGTCTAGTTCAGCTCGGCTCGGCTCGTAATGAGCCGGATAAGCTCGATTTGGCTCGCTTTTTAGCTCGGCTCGGCTTAGCTCAGATCATTTTACTTATAATATATTTTATTTGTATATACATTATAATATATTACAAAAAAAAATTATTATTTACATGTATTTACGTTCGTAGTTTGATATCTATGGCTTATTTGAAAGTTAATTACCATGCTAATGAACTAATTAGGGGTGTGCATGGGTTGGTTTGGTTCGGTTTTCACTATCAACCATAACCATAACCGCTAGTTCGGTTATGGAGTTTTGGTAACCATAACCAAACTTCGGTTACGGTTAATCGGTTATGAAGTCGGTTATAGTTCGGTTTTGGTTAATTTCGGTTAAGTAACCAAGCAAGGTTTGAAATAAATTGGGTTGTGCACAATTTGAACTTAGCTTGAGCCTATTTTATAAGATAATGGAAACTAAAATTTTTGGTTAAACTTTAGGGTTCTTTTTAATAAAGTAATTCTCAAACAAAAACAATTATGGCCATAACATCTTAGTTCTTTATCAAAATAAATGGCATCTACATCAAGATCATTTTGTTACTAACATACTTTTATCTTAGTAAAAACCCTCTATATGGTTTTGTAAAACACAAATCCATTATATAAAGTTAACATCACAAGTTCGGTTCGGTTTCGGTTATATCGGTTAACCAAAGCTTCATAACCATAACCGATTGAGTGGTTATACAAAGTTTCATAACCATAACCATTGGTTATATTGGTTATCGGTTATTAGTGGTTCGGTTATGTCGGTTATGGTTCGGTTATCGGTTATGGTGGTTAATTTGCTCACCCCTAGAACTAATTATTATTTCGTCAAAGTTTAAATGATTGCCATGCTAATGAACTAATTATTATTTCGTCAAAGTTTAAAACTTATTTTGTGTTGTTTAACTTGATTTTGGCTTGTGATGTATTATATCGAACTTATTTTGGATATGTACTTTTGAAGTATTTAATAATATTTTAGACTACTTAATCTTTAGAGCTATGTGCTAATTTTTATTTTTAAAATCAAGCCAAAGCAAGCAGAGCCAAGCCAGCTCGGTTTAAAACAAAGCCGAGCCCGAGCTTTGATTTTCAGCTCGGTTTTGAATCCGAGCTGAGCCGAGCCAGCTCGGTTTATAATCGAGCCGAACCCGAGCTTGCCCTAGCTCGGCTTGGCTCGGCTCATGAACAGCCCTACGTGCAGGGACGATGAAGAGAGCAGGATAGAATATGTAATGGTTTTGGGCTTTTTTATTTTATTTTAGTTTGAAATATTGTTGATTTGTTGGGTTTGTTTATTAGGCTAAAACTTAGTAGTGGGCTAGTTAAATGTATTGGGTATTTGAGTTTAGTTATTTAGGTATTAAAAGTTATATAATTTAGATAGTATTTCTTAAAAAATAAGAGTTTACTAAAAAAATTTAAAATATAAATTGATATCACTTTTTACCTAAGGGGTGCGGACGAACCAAGGGGTGCGGATGAAAAATTCCAAGGGGTGCGGACGGGATTTTCGACGGAACTTAGCACTAAGTTTTTTTTTTCGGTGGTGCGCCCGCCCACCTTGGGCTCGGCTTAGGTCAGTCCCTGACTCCCATACGGTGGCACTAGTTCCGGCAATGCAAAGATTTAAAATGTGGTCAAGAACACTTCTTAGCAACTAGTGTGTATGCAAATATTGGATGGGAAGAAAACATAGATAAAACAAACTTTTTATTAATTACTTGCAGAGTTTATAGTAGTTCTTTTTTCGTCTTGCTTTCCCACTTTTCGGTTTTCTAGTTTGGAAAACTTTCAGACATCTCTCCGAATTCACTCTCAAGTTAAATTATTTTGATGGTACCCGAAAAAAATCTTTTATCGGATAATTCGGAAAGAATACAAGAACGAGTATGTGTTTTCTCTTATGAAACCATTTACTGAAAACATACCAAAAAAACTTAGTTGAAACGACACAATATTTCATGAAAGAGTGCATCAGCTGGCGCTCAACAGGATTGACACCTATTCGGTTACCATCAGCTATACTCTATTAGTTATTATGAAGTGCAACTTAATCTTTAACCCATTGCAATTCAAATTGAAGTCACTTACATTATAAGTTATAATTGTTGTATGACAACTAACAAATGTTTCATCTAATTGTCCTTGTATGCCCTCACTTTCTTCCGGGTAAACATCATATTCGATTCAACTCATCTAGCTTGTAATGTTTACGTGCAAATGAGATTGAAAACACAAATAATATCATGCAAAAACAAACACATTAAACTGACAGATTTGCCATTTCTTCAACGGATCTTCACTTGGTATCCAAATTATAATATTTTTCCACTAGAAGTAACAACTGAAGTGAAAAAAATAAACTGTACCTGCATGCCTCGTCGACGAAAAAAACTGAATCCAAGGCGGCAGAAACAGCAGTCGCTCAGCCACGTATATCTGCTGACCGCCAATCTCAAGGCTGTGAAATCTCTTCCCCACACCGCTTTCATCAATGGAAAAAGGTTTTGGTGCTCTAGCTGCAGTTGCTGCTGTGAAAGCCTGAAAGTGCACCTTTTAGGTTCAGGTATGATTAGTGCAAGGCAACTTAAAACTGTATATTAATTCTAGAGAGGCCACATTGCATAACTAATTAAGTAATTAATAATAAAGACCATGCTTCAATCTTATGAAATGAGGATATATTCTTAAATACTATCTAGGATAACTGAAGCAAACAAAGACTTCACATTTGTGTGAACAATTGACACACACGTATACGAGAAAGAAACTAGTAATTACTTGACGGATACAGCCAAAGACGGTGAAACACGGATAGTGATTAAAAACAAGTTGTTAAACAGAAAGCTTCCACCTTCATTTCTAACTATTTAATTCACATAGCAATACAACATGGTCAAACAGATATCGTGAAGATCTCGGCATAACACCAACCTGGTTCAAACCCGCTGAACGAAAAACCCTCCAACTTCTTCTTGTGATTCTTTACCCCCCCCCCCCCCCCCCTCTGCAGCTATAAGATGAATCTACACAGAGGTGATAGATAACGGAAGCAAGAGAACAACATAAATGAATAGGAAAGTAGTTGACGAATGAGCACAACATAAGGATACAATAGAACGCAGCTTGGCCTCTTCACAATTCCACAAATCTCCTCATCTGTATAGAATCAGATGCAAAGAGTATTATTATTACTCACACACACGCCAAACGGCCAAACCAAACAACAAACAAATATTAAGATTTCACATACCACAAGATACTGATATCACACAACTCATATGCATCTTTGACTTGAACTCTACTAAAGAGGAGGTGGACTTGTAGAGGCCTTCTTAACTCAAAACACAATAAAATCCCAACAACAATCACTTCCATCAAGTATTTAAGGCTTGGATGACCTTAAATACTCCATCTGGTCCACTAGTTCTTGCAAATCTTCATCCCACTCAAGCTGCTGACCATCTAAATCATCAAGATTTTCAACGGGTAGATCTACATTCAACAGGTCCTCCCACAAATTCTCAGGTGGTTCATCCTCCACAAAATTTGAAACATTTCCAATACCACTACTTGAATCACCTTCAACAGGGGCTGCTAGAAATGGATCATGAATATCTTCAACACCAACATCCAGTTCTTGTAAATCCCCCACACTCGCTGTCATCGTTAACCTTCTTTTGCGACCGATCTTGATATGTTCTTGTTCGTTATGCGCAGCATACTTATCCATGTACCTCTGTAGGAACTCAGGGTTGCTAAAGGCTTTTGCAAGGAAACCCATCATGTTTTGTTGCTTTTTTTCAGTGGTTCTAAGCCTATTTTCCATTGATATGAGCTGGTCCTTTGAATGCTGCTGTAGCTGCCTTAGCCTTACAATTTCTGCCATTAGCAAACTTCTGTCTCTTTTCAGTCCTTCGAGTTCTTCCTCGATCCCATATTGGCCTACTTCGATACACGGACCGGATTCTTGCTTTGGTTGGATCGGTTGCACCACGGTTCTTCTTCTTCGGATTGTCTTCAGAAGATGCCTTTGTCCTCCAAGAAACCCTGCACTTGCAAATTCCCATCTATCTGGATCCACTTTCCTAAAACCCTACAACCATTGTTCATAAAAAAACCATATTCAGTAACTAATTAAGCAATACTATTAAACAATAATAGAAATAAAAATCAAGAACAAGAAAAATCAATGAAGATATTCCACTACTAAACAAAAATGACTTATCACTGAAGGCCGGTTCTGTCACTAATCCGTCGGTGGGAGTGATTAGCGTGATTAGCGACAAGAATTCACAGACTTAGTACTGACTGTTTAGCGACAATTCACTGACTGCTTAGTGACGGACCACGACAGATCATGCTTAGCGACGACTCAATGAAAACAAATGACTATTACGAAGGCCAATCTGTCAGAAACCGTCGGTGAACAAGGTTACCAACAAAAATTAGTCGGTAATACTCCGTCGAGAGGTGTTATTTGGTTTCATGGAGACCACCGACTTAGCGATGGGTACTTACGCCTAACCGACAGATCATCAACGGATAGCGACAGCCGCTGTCAGACCGCCAACAATTAGCAACAGTCACAACGAATCACCGACAGATTAGTGACTGATTACCGAAGGAAACACAGTTGACATATCATTCTTAAAACTAACGGATTCAAAGAACAAAAGCATTTGAAGATCACCATTCAATTAACATTAACAAACTAAAAAAATTCCAAACACTACTCAGCACAAACCCCCAAAAAAGTAAAAAAAAAAAAAATTAAATCAACACAGTTTAAGAGTAAGAAAAAAAGACTTACATAAGTATTAAGCTGGCGAATAAAGCTTGAAAAATTGCTATGCTTAAAATACCTCGGAAGCAAAGTGGTAGAAAACTTATGAGAATCCCAAACCACAAAACTATTCCGTCCTCTACTCCACGAAACCACCGAATCGGTCGCTGGATCTTCCACCATATCAAACGTTTTCGTCAGGAAAGGTGGCGCACCGACCTCGTGCAACCCTTCTCTAGGCCGTGGCGACGACGACGATGAAGACGAACAACCAGTGGTGTTGGTGGATGATATAAATGTAATTTCATCATCTTTTGTTGTAAACATTTCGGTCTTGAACTCCATTGTTGTTAGGTTAAGGTTGTTTGGTTGGGAGTATGAGAAGATGGTGTTGTTGTTACTAAACTAAAGGGGTGAAGTGTGTGTTTGGAGTATTTATAGGGGGTGATAGGAAGTTTCTAGAGAGGTGTGAGAGATTGAGAGGATGCTTCTTGTTGTGTTGGTTTGTACAGTTTAGGGACAGGTGGTACTTTCAGGATGCTTCTTGTTGTGTTGGTTTGTACAGTTACACGTGATAGTTTGAGATATTTTGAAGATAGTTTATTCTGGCAGAGTTTTTGTTGTATAGAAAATTTTGGAAAATTATGTACTTGTACTATACTATCTTAAAAAGGAAAGTGGGTGAGGGTTTCCCACCTATTTTTTCTACCCCTAAACTTTTATGATATTGCATTTCAAGCTTTTTAGTTTTTGCTATCACCCTTCTACTTTTGAAACTTGAAGTAATCAATTTTAGTCTTTTATCTAATTTTACCATTCTTCTACTTTAACAATTGATATTTTTAGCCCTAAACATTTTACTAATTTAAATTTCTTTCGGCAACATTCGTTCATTAATTTCTTTTGTTTACCCATATCATTTTTTACTTAAAAAAACTATTTTTCCGTGCATATTTTTATGTACGTATCTGTAGGGGTGTGCATGGTTCGGTTCGGTTCAGTTTTTAGGTAAAATAAAAACCGAAATCGAAATGTCTGTTTTTGGATTTTAAAACCGTTCGATTTCGGTTTTAGTTTTTATGTCGGTTCCGTTTTTCGGTTATTTCGGTTTTTGGAACAAAATTATGTAAGATTCAAAAAAAATATAAAGTATAATTTAAAATATAAGAATCTTTATTATATGTTTACATTCAAGTTATTATAAACTTCTTTAATTAATATTGTTTACATAAACCTAACCTTCTAATCTATTTTTATGTTTCTCTAAAGTTTTTATTAAGACATTTTCTTTTATAATAATTTGAAGATCATTTAATTTTTATGTAAAATTTTGTTATTTCTTGTAAGTAATAAACAGATCACTTCAATTATAAATAAACATGTAATGTTTTTATTATAAACACTTAATGTTCGAGAATAAAATTAATAATTTCTATTAGCATTGGGTTAAACATTTAAACAAATTAAACTTAAACTTAAAAATATATGGATTGTAACTTATTGGTTCGGTTCGGTTCGGTTATTTCGGTTATTGAAAATGGTTATCCAAAAACCGAATCGAAATTTTCGGTTATTAAAAATCTGAAAATCGAACCGTTGATTTTTGTTTCGGTTTGGTTTTGTCGGTTATTTTGGTTACGGTTCGGTTATTTCAGTTTTCTGTTCACCCCTACGTATTTGTATAAGTTTAAGTGTGTCTACGTTTCGACATAAACTTTTTCTGAAAACGAGTTAGGTCAAATATAAGACGTTTTCGTTTAAAAAACCATTTTTACGTGCATATTTTTATGTATGCGACTGTATCAATTCGAGTTGGTCTACATTTGCATATACTTTGTTTTAATATAATACGTTTTCTTACTTATTTTATGTACGTTTTCATAAATTTTGTTCCAAACAGAGTTGAGTCAAATTGTGGTTTCTTTTTTTTTTTCTTTTTTTTTCAAAGCTTTAATTAATTCTATAGAACAAGTTATGAGTGTACGAGATAGATTCAATTTATTTTATGTTATGATCAAATCGCAATACTTATATAGGTTATATTGAGTTCAATCAAATATGTCAAAACATGTGTTTTCGTATGGTTAACGTATCACAGAACACTTGAACAAATCCATTCGATGTTTGTGATATACTAGCGTCGCAACGCAAGCAGACCTTATTACTAGTTGTAACAAAGTTAGAAATAGAGAATATATGTCTGCACCTTTTATTTTTTTTCACAAAATTTAATCTTCTTAAGTTTAAAAACTAAAAGGAAAATTTGGGTATGTTCTTTTCTTCATTGTTAAGTTTATGTACACTCAAACACAAAGTCAAGATCATTTGGCTAATCAAAATTCAACAAAAAATGTAATTTAAAATCAATATATATCGTTTGTCTACGTAATTACTAAATTAAGCAAATTACATAATTAATAATAACTATGCCGTAGTTACTCACACGTTGCGCAGGAACGCGGTTGGAATTCAGAACGTATTGCACACCATGATAACCGATAAATAAATTTGTAAAATTAATTAAAATGATATATTAATGGGTTATTTATTTGCGCCGTAACTCGGCTCTGAACATCAAAAATATTAACAAAAGGTAAAACAATATAGTAAATAACAAAGGTAAACTTAAGGTAAACGATAGAAACTTGGTCGGTTTTGGTGCGCTCGTTATAGCAAAGAAAAAAAACTTAAAAATTATGTTCAAAAGAGTATCGGCATGTTCGTTAAAAAACATTAAGGAAAAATTACAAGTTTTGTCTTTTATCTTTATACCATTTTTCAGGCGGTGTCCTTTTTAACGAATGTTGATAGGTGGTGTCCTTTACTAGGTATTTTGTTGCAAGTTTAGTCCTTTACACCCAAGCCAGTTAAAAAACCCTGTTAATTGTTGACAGACGGTTTCCTTTACTAGGTATTTTGTTGTAAGTTTAGTCCTTTACCTAGGTACACTACAAGAACAGGGCACTTTTACCGGCGACAGTTGTCGCCGGTATTGGTCACCTTTGTCGCCGGTATTGAGTTTTAGCGGCGACATATCGCCGGTATTGCGTCGCCGGTATTGCTGGGACGCTATTGACCAGTTGTCGTCGGTATTGACTACTGTCGCCGGTATTGATCGTCCTCTTTTAGCGACGCCATATGTCGCCGGTAAAAGTGTCGCCGGTATTGATCATTCGTCGGTAAAGGTGTATAGGCAATAGCGGCGACAGATGTCGCCGCTAAAAGTCTATTTTTTTTTTAATACAGCAGCTGTATATACAGCTGCCCAGCCGGTTTTACGACCGAAAAACAAAACCTGCCTATTTTCAACCAACGCAAGCATACGCTATGAACATAATCAACATATACTAAAGGTAATATACTTAAAAACTACGTTTAAGTCGTACATTATATCCTACAACGTTTAATTAAATCTAAATCATACATTAAAAACAAAGTCACTCATCGTCATCGTTAGCGTTGGGTTCATCGTCGGATTCATTATCGAATAAGTTGTCAGAATCGTAGTCTTTTGACTTTCCTTTTCCTTTTCCTTGTGAAGCAAGATAGTTGTTAAGTTGGTTCAAAAATGACGGGGTTTGGAACAAGCTGTTAACAAAATCCTACAATAATAGATAGCAAAACGTATATTAGCATATTAATTAACGCTACCAACATATATTTAACAAGGAAACATGCGTTCGTTTGTCATTTTATAAATTGCGTAGTTTACCTCGGAAAAGGGTTCTTGCGTCCGAGCTTGCGAAGACGACATGTTAGATGACGAGTGCGAGGACGTGTTGGAAGAAGGTTTAGGCCCCATCCCGCGATACCATCCTCGGCGCTCTCCCAACGCTTCTTGATACGGGGCAATTGGAGGACCATCGCCGCTCCATTCATCTGTGGCCTGTTGTATGTTCCGCTGTATTTTACGAAGATGATTAAATATATATGTGTGTGTATATATATATATATATTTGTTATAGAAAATAATACTTAAAAGAAATACTTACGTAATTTTGTTCAGCAATCGGATCAACCCAATTCCCTTGATTGTCCGTGTGGGTTTTAGCATACGTAGGTACCCAATCCAAATTCTGTTTAACATTACACTTAGATTAGACATTAAATAAACAAAAGCTTGCACACACGCACACATACATAAAACATTACATTTTTATAGGCGGTGCTACCGTACGAAGATGTCCCCCCACGGTATGGGAATTGTTGTTTTTCGCGTACTTTTTTGTTGGCCTTGCTTCTTTTAATATAATCTTCTTGCCGGAAACCTTCGATGGTTCTCAACCAGTTTTCATAGGGCATATCCTTGGGATGGTGTGCCCTTGCACTCTCAAGATCATCGTAACCTCCCTGGCTATCAAATAATTGTCTAGCTTCATGCTTGCGGTCATTGTATCGCTTCATAAGCACAGTCCTTATACCACCCTTCAAGTTTTTCGCGTCATAATCACGTTCCACTTCATCAAGATTGAAATTTTCTTACAAATTAAATAAAAGAGTTAAAATATCATATATAAATTATATTTGCATGTGCTATAAAATTTTATGCATATAACTTATTTACCCGTAAGTGGTTCATGACGGCATCCTTGTAATGTGGTTCAACAGCATCCCATCCAATTTTATCAAACGGGATGGCCCGCCACATATACAAGCCGGCCTCCCTTGAAAACATGTCTCTTGATCTACCAACAGGGGTAAACGTGACCTGCCGATCAAACGTAAGCGACACAGGCCCCCCCGCTTTTACTAGACGCCGTAGTGCTTCGTTTTTAGCTTTCCCCCTAACCTTCTTTCGGGGAACCGCTGCAATTAAAACAAAAATAATTAGTAACAACATTTATAATATATAAAATATAAGGACTACAAAATAATTTAGTAAAAAACTTACCGTCTGTCTCGTGTGTGCCACGAATCCCACCAGGAGGAAGCGGTGGATCACCAGCGCCGTCACCCCCATGTCCCCAGGGGGCCACATCAGCCATCAGATACGCGAATATCAACAATATCGAAAACATAATCCCTATAAAGTTACAAATGTTACAGCATGTGTATCTAATACAAATTAAGCGAAAGTACAACAACGGTAACTCAAATTCAAATAAATATTTCAAACAAGTGTTTATCAATTACAAATCAATATAAATTACAATAACTTTTCTTTTAGTCAGACTCCACATAATCGGGATCATCCTCATCACAATCAGCCTCGACCTCATCACAATCAGTCTCGACCTCAAACACTTCATCGACGGTAGCCGTTGGGGGATCAACTTCAATTGAAGGCTCACCCGCAGTAACATGAGAAGATCCAATTTGAAAGTATTGGGTCAAGTCAATGACAAGTGGACAGTCAGATGAAGAGTTGTTGTCGACAACGTCATTATCTTCTAAGCCTTTGTCAACATTTTGAACCTTATTGACGCGGTCATCATCACTTAATGGCCGATCCCAAATTCTTCGATGATTAACATTTTCGACTACCCACCTATGTTTGTTTTTTTGGTTTCGAGACGTTTCTTGGATGAAGAACACTTGTTTGGCTTGCGAAGCAAATATGAGTTGATCGTCTTTGTCCCATTCACGTTCAGTGCTTATACTGGTGATATTATTGTCATGGTTTACACCCCTTGAAGTATCAAACCACTTGCACCGAAATAGGACAGTGGGATAATTATTTGTATAACGCAACTCAATAATTTCTTCTAATTGGCCATAAAATTTCACACCGTTCTCTCCAACGACTTCCACCCCAGAGTTTTGCGTTGTGCATTTTGCATCACGTTCAAGTGTCTTATACCTAACACCGTTGACTATGCAAGCAGTGTAAGTTAATGCAGTCATTTTCGCACAAATTGAAAGAGCATACAACTCCGGGTGGAATTCTGGAGAATTTTGTGTTTTCATCGAATGTACCTAACAAATATAGAGTAATAATGTTTGTTATATATGTATTACCTAGCAAGTGTAGAGTAATGAGTGTTATATATGTATTATACCTTATGGAGAAACCATCCCGGAAATTTGGTTTTAAGATCATCTTGGGGATGTGTATGTTTGAATTCACTACATTGATGACAAATATAAGAAAGGAATGAAAAATACCAATTAACAGATTATGAAAAGTTAAAGATAGAAGCACTCACTTCATGTACTCCCTAACTTCTGCGCAATTTTCGAGGACAAACCATTACATCTTGCTTTTTTCGATGAATGATAGATATTTGTCCTTTGTTGCGCCAACAGGACGACATTTGGACTCAAACACCCATAACTTTCTTTTTTCAACAACGACATCAGCGTTTCTATCTGGGCGATTGAACTTAGTCTGAACATCTTTAAGGTACATTGAACAAAATGTTAGAGCTTCTTCAAACACATAACGTTCAGCTATACAACCTTCAGGCCTTGCCGGGTTTTTGACATAGTTCTTTAGTTTTTTCATGTACCTTTCAAATGGATACATCCATCTAAAAGCTACTGGACCTCCCGCAATCGCTTCATCAGGTAAATGCACAAGTAAATGAACCATAATGTCAAAAAACGCAGGTGGATAGATCATCTCTAACTTGCATAAGATGGTAACAATGTCATCCTTTGCTTTCTTCATATCATCCACCGATAGTGTTCTAGAGCAAAGTTGCTTAAAGAACATACAAAGGTCTACTATTGGTGTAGATGTATCTTTAGTCAAAAGCCCTCTAACCCCAATCGGTATCAAACGTTGCATGAGGATATGACAGTCATGAGATTTCAACCCGGTAATGTTAGCATTGTTATCTGTCACCCTCTTACTGATATTAGATCCAAACCCATCCGGTAATTTAACATTTTTTATAAACTGACAAAAAAGTTTTCGATCATCGGACTTGAATGAGTACTTTGGGTGGGGACTTAAGAACTTGCCACCCGATTGTTTCAGCCATTGTGTCGGCCGAATGTTTAGTTTTTCCAAGTCGGACCGCGCATTTGGCGTGTCTTTGCTCTTATCGTTCATTAGAAGAGTACCGAGCAAGCTGTCGCACACATTTTTCTCTATATGCATTACATCTAAGTTATGTTTCAGCTGCAGAGAAGACCAATACTCAAGGTCAAAAAATATGCTTCTTTTGGACCAGTTCAACTCGAAATCTAACCGGGTTATCCTCCCACCTCCAAAATCCGGATGCTTGTCTGGTAGACGATTAATTAAACGACCGAGTTGAGCTTCTATGTCAGCTGGGCTAAACTGTCTCGGAGGGTCTCGTGTCTCGGGTCTCCCGTTAAAGTCGAGACTTGTTCTCCAAGGATGGTTGGCATCTAAGAACCGGCGATGACCAACATAAGCACATTTACCAGTTACACGTATTGAAGGAGTGTCTTGGTTACAAGTTGGGCATGCCATGTAGCCTTGTCCGCTCCAACCTGATAGACTACTACGGGCTGGAAAGTCATTTATGGTCCATAACAACGCCGCCTTCATTGTGAAGTATGTGTTTGTTGCTGCGTCTTTAGTACGTACACCTGTCTGCCAAAATTGCTTAAGCTCATCCACTAACGGTCTAAGGAAAACGTCCATGTCTTTCCCCGGTGATTTAGGGCCAGGAATCAACAAGGTCAACATGAATGTGGACTCTCGCATGCATAGCCAGGGAGGCAGATTATATGTGGTGAGTATAACCGGCCACGTGCTATGAGTCGAGGATCCACTACCGTTGATAAAGGGATTAAAACCGTCAGCTGCAAGCCCTAAGCGAACATTTCGTGGCTCCATCGCGAAGTTTGGGTACTTTTTATCAAAGTCTTGCCATGCAGATCCATCAACTGGATGACGCATAGTCCCATCTTCCGATCGTCCGGTACTATGCCATATCATATCTTTCGCTGTGTGCCTTGAACAATACAAACGTCGTAGTCTAGGCGTCAAAGGAAAGTATCGTAACACCTTACGAGCCACCTTCGTGCCTTTTGTGTCTTTATCGACCCATCGACTCTCATTACAAACGGGACAATTTTGCAAGGACTCGTTTTCTTTCCAAAAGAGAGCACAATCATTTGTGCACACATCTATCATCTCATATGCCAAACCAATCTTCTTAAATGTCTTCTTAGCTACATAATACGAAGGGGGAATCTTGTTGCCTTCTGGCATTGACTCTCGCAACAACGAGAGGAGTCGATCTACTCCTTCATTTTGAAAATGGTACGTATCCTTTATATTCAAAAGCTTTGCTAAAAAGTCGATAGAAGAAAACTTGGTACAACCAGGATATAATTCCGTTTCAGCTTCCTTTACCAGGTCTTCAAAATCATCAACAACACCGCTACTATCTCCATTCGAGTTCTCTTGGTTAAGGTATGTATCTTCTTCCATACGCTCCCCCCTAATGTCTTCAATAACGTTTACCATACCGTCTTGTGGCGCAACATCGTTTACTTCTGCAATTGGAGTTGTGGCCCTGTGATAGGTCCACTTCGTGTATTCCTTCCAAAAACTGTTAATACTCAAATGGTATTTCATTTCTGCCATAGTTTTTAAGCCAGAATTTTTACATTTGGTACACGGACATCTAACTTCATCGTGGTTTTTTATCACTCTTTCACACATCTCGATAAATGACTCGAGTCCTTGCTTGTATTGAGGTGAATGACGTGGGGAATCAATCCAACTTTTATCGATAGGCATTATGCAACTGAAAGAAAATCTAATTTAGGATTAACAAGGCAAGGGTAGGCTGCTAAACCCACTTTTTGAACACTTTATCTCATATGTGAATGTGTATTACATGATTGTTTGTTTAAGAAAAATTCGGCAGCATTTCCTCTTAGCTCCCAAGTATATATGTAATGATATATATACCCGAGGAGCAAAGAGAAAATGATAACCGAATCCTTCTTAAACAAACAATCATGTAATACACATTCACATCCTAAATGAGATAAAGTATTCAAAAAGCAGTCCCAAGATAAACGGGGACAACCCGAAATTAATTTCTAAATCAATTTCGGGCGGGTATTTCTAAGCTCGCTATGTTTAAAATGATTAATTCAAACACGGGCACAGTTTTTTAAGCTTGTTATGTTCTTAATGATTGTTTTCAATTTTGGGCGGAACGTTATGTTTTAAATCATGATTTCAATTTCGATTGGGTGTTTTCTTAGCTCGTTATGTTTGAAATGATGAATTCAATTTTGGCGGGTATTTTCTATGTTCGTTATGTTTTAAATGATGATTTTAATATAAAGAGGGAATTTCCTAACTAATATATATTTGTCAAATTTAAATATAAATGTTTTAAAACCTAAACACAAATATACCTACATACATACATTCATTCATACACTTACATACCCACATACATGCTTACATACACCTACATACACAAATACATAGACTTTCATATACTCATTTTCTCCAAATACACATACATTATACATTTGACATACAAACATTCATCCTTACATACACATTTACATACTTTATACAAACATACATACTAACATACACATTTTTCACCAACATACTAACATACACCTACATAAATACATTCATTCAAACACTTACATACCCACATACATGCTTACATACACCTACATACACAAATAAATAGACTTTCATATACTCATTTTTTTTCAAATACACCTACATTATACATTTGACATACAAACATTCATCCTTACATACACATTTGCATACTTTATACAAACATACATACTAACATACACATTTTTCACCAACATACTAACATACACCTACATACATACATTCATTCATACACTTATTTACATCCTAAACTAAAAATTATACAATTTCTAAACTAAAAATAATACAATTTACATCCTAAAATAAAAATTATACAATTTCTAAACATATTTACATCCTAAACTAAAAATTATACATACTAACATACACATTTTAGAATTATACATACTAACATAAATCGTCAAAATTATACATACTAACATACACATTTTCACCAACATATTTACATCCTAAACAAAAAATTATAGAATTTCTAAACTTAAAAAAAAATACATATAAAACTAACCGTTTTTTTCAGGTTTCAAGTAGGTGTCGCCGCTGAGACGAGGTGGTGCCGGAGAAGAGATGGTGGTGATCCGAATATTCTTCCATAAACACAAATATACACAAAAACGAGCAAAGATTAAAGCCTATAACATGTAATAACAAAATATAGAAGAGATTTAACAAAAAAAATAAGTTAAACTAACCGATTTGGTGAAGAAACTCGGGAATCCGGCGGTAGATGAAGAGTTTGGGGGGAAAAGTGAAGGAGGAGGGAAGAAATGGCGCTGTGTAGTCTTTTTACGGAAACACTTTTACCGGCGACGGGCTGTCGCCGCTACTGCTTCCTTTGTCGCCGCTATTAGGTTAACCAGGGTTAACCAGGATAAGATTTGTGTGGCTGGGGATTAAAGTGGGACACCTACCTTTAGCGGAGAAGGGGTGTCGCCGCTATTAACCCTAATACGTCGCCGGTATTGCCTCTTTAATCCCCAACCGTTAGATCAGAATAATGATCAACGGCTGGGGTTTGGGTTTGACGCGGATCGACCAATAGCGGCGACAGCTGGCCTGTCGCCGCTAAAGGTGTCGCCGGTAAAAGTGGTCTTTTCTTGTAGTGGTATTTTTTTGCAAGTTTAGTCCTTTACACCCAACCCAGTTAAAAGTCTGTCAACATTCGTTAAAAAGGACACCGCCTGAAAAGTGGTATAAAGATAAAAGACAAAACTTGTAATTTTTCCAAATATTAAACAAAAGAAAAACCTTTGCTACACTCGTTATAGCAAAGAAAAAGAAAAATAAAAAAATATGTTTAAAACGGTATTAACGTGTTCGTTAAAAAAACTATTTAGGAGTAGAAAAGTAATTTAGTTAAAATCAAAGAAAAAAACAATAGTTAAACTACATGTATTGTAAATGAAAAACTTTACACTAAATGACGAAATAGAATAAAAGACAAAAAATTTGATGAACATGTAAAACATGCATTAGATGTTGTACAACACTATTCATCTTCTCTTCTTTAATATTATATATAATTATGTCTGAGACGTGCGGTCGGAGAAGATGAAGAAGAAAGGAGTCATGGCTTTACAAAAAGGGTATAGTGGTTGTTTTATTATATAGAGTAAAGTTCTCGTACAAATAAATTTATCGTACTAAACGTACGAATAGCGTGAAAAAGATAAAAACACACGGTGACATTTTTGTAATTATCTGCTTGTAGGATAATTATCAAAATTACTCTACAAATGATAGTGTAGAGTAATTTTGATCTTGTAGAGTAATTTTGTAAAATTTTCTTGTAGAATAATTTTGATAAAAAAGAACTATACCTCACAAAAAAAAACCCCAAAACACCTCCCCCCCCCCCCCCCCACACACACACACAAACTAAATGCTAAAAACTAAAACATAAAGTTAAACCCCATAACTAAATGCTAAAAAATTACTTTACAAGATCAAAATTACTCTACATAATTATTTTACAAAACTACTCTACAAGATCAAAATTACTCTACAGGATCATTTGTAGAGTAATTTTGAATTGTATGTTGTTTGATAAACTTGCACATTAATTTTGATTCACTTGTAAAAATAATTTTGATGCAGAGTAATTTTGATACACTTGTAGAGTACAAAGGCGGACTTAGAAGCTTACTAGGGGTAGCCCGGGCTACCCCTCAACCCCGTCTCCGTAGTGTAAAAATACCCCTTAACTCTATTTCCGTAATATAGAAATACATCTCAACTCCGTTTCCGTTATATAAAGGATATCCCTGATCCAAAAAAAAATTAGGATACCCTTAACTTTTTGGGCTAGTTCCGCCACTGGTAGAGTAGTTTTGATAATTACCCTACAAGATCAAAATTACTCTACAAGAAATTTTAAAAATTACTCTACAAAGATCAAAATTACTCTACAGGATCATTTGTAGAGTAATTTTGATAATTACTGATAATTACGAAAATGTCACGGTGTTTTTTCAGAAAAACCTTCAGTTCGTACGTTTTGTACGTTAAATTTATTTGTATTTTTTGTCTAAAATTTAAAATATTTTTAACATTAGTGAGTGAAAAGAATCAATCGTGTTACATATGGCAAACTTTTTAGACTAAGTTCGTAATTTAAAAAAATATATAAAAACCACAATATAATCATATCACACTAACTATCCATGTAATTAAGTTGTTTACATATGGTTAAACTCATATGTCAACCCCACTAAATACCTGCTACTTCCATTTTTTTTATATTATGTGTAAATATTAATTAAAATAATAATCAATGAGTGTGAAAGAAGGTGAATTCTTTTTTACTGGATTATTTAAATTGTAAAAATTAGGAGGATATAAAAAAACAAGTTGTATGAATTGAACATGTCATCATGAATCGAAACCAATGGCAATTAAATGATTTGTCATTAAACATTTTCTTTTTCATACACTTAAGTCCTAACAATGTTAAGAAAAAAAATTAAATACATATTAGAAAAATATTTGTTTAATGATATGAACTATATGCAAGTAGAAAGATCTTCAAAGAGTAAACTGTCATTTTGGTCTCTGAGGTTTGGGTAGTTTTGCCACTTTAGTCAAAATCTCAAAGCTTTTGTATCTGCGTCCCTGTGGTTTCAGTTTTGTTGCCATTTTGGTCCAAAAGTGAAATCAGGCCAGATTCCCCAAGTTAAAGGCTGATGTTTTGTCCTTATCCTCATTGGTAATTTAGTCGTTCTAGTATTATTTAAACTCATTACTAATTAAAAATAATTAAAGATAAATAATGTTTGACCCTATAAAAACCCACAAGCCTAAACAAGCTTCATATACGTTTGACTACAGGTTGATGTTGCACTAAAGTTCTCAAAAATGCAAGAATTCACCAGCCGTTGCATCAATTTGTTGAATGCTTTGATGATTTACAAAGTTTTGTTATGTTAATCATTCAGTCGGACGTTGAGAACCTTTTGCCAATGCCAAATTTACTGTTTTTCATTTTGAATCTGATAAAACCGAATAGGAATCGTACTATATTGAACCGGAATCAGAGCCATATACTCAGTCCGGTACCTGGGTTTGGTTTTAGCACACATTTCACTAACAAATCGAGTGATTTTAAAACCAGACTGGAGGCCACAGGTTTGGCTGGACGCATGTTGACCGGATTTCATTGAACCGGCTGGTGTGAGCAAACCAGGAAAAAATAGGTCTAACCGGCTAAAAACCGGGTCAGAGGGGAGACGGTGGTGGTGGGTGTACGGTGGTAAAGGGGAGACGGTGATCATGGGAATCTGCATCGTACGATGTTCTTGATTCGATCGGGAATGAGGAAACGGGATTATGTTTTCAGATTTTTTTAGGGTTATGGTGGTGGGCGGAAGGTGTCAATGGGTAGAGAAAGAGGTGTTGGTGGTGGTGGCCGGATAATGGAGGTGGTGGTGATGATTTGCAGAGGAATTAGGGTTTGGGTTAGGGTATTTGCAACTAGTGCATTTGAGGAAGATGATGGAGTTTTTATAGGGTCAAACATTATTTATCTTTAATTATTTTTAATTAGTAATGAGTTTAAATAATACTAGAATGACTAAATTACCCCTGAGGATAAGGACAAAACATCAGCCTTTAATTTGGGAAATCTGATCTGATTTCACTTTTGGACCTAAATAACAACAAAATTGAAATCACAAGAACCCAGATACAAAAAAATTGATATTTAGACTAAAGTGGCAAAACTGCCTAAACCTCATATACCAAAATGACAATTTACTCATCCTCAAATTATTAGAAAGTCACTGGTTGGGTACACGTTAGAGAGAGTCTGGAAGTTGAGCTTCACTTATTTGTACGGTACAGGTGAAAAATGATTTGTTTATGGAGGGATGGCGGCGAGAACTGGTGGAGAACTGGAGAGTGTGTCGTGGTTTAGGTGCTGTTTGTTTTTTCTGCGGGAAAAGGTCTGCAGTCTGCGGACCACATCTGCAGGCATCTGCAGGAGAAGAGGTGGACCAAATGTCTGCAGTCTGCAAGGAGAAGAGGGTTTGTTTTTTTTTTCTTTTACAAAAACACTTCTCACACACTTCTGGCCAAAACACACACTGCAACTCTCTCTCTCTCTCTCTCTACAAGATAGCACCACCACCGCACCACCTCAGCCATCACACCACCGCCATCATCTACCGCCAAGAACAACCACAACCACCCACCCCGTCTTCGTCGTTCAACCCCCGCCGTTCAACCACCAAGCACCACCGCCACCACTTCGATTTGGGGGTTTCTGAAACAGAGAGAGAGAGATCCAGAGAGAGAGAGAGTACGAGGAGAGAGAGAGAAACAGAGAGGTTACGGTGGGGTTTCTGAAACAGATCGATTTGGGGGTTATTGAAACCCTAATTTCGATGGATGAAGATGACGATTTGGGGGTTTTTGAAACCCTAATTTCGATCGATGAAGATGACGACGATGATGTTGGATGATGATGATGATAACAGATGATGTTCGATCGATGAAGATCACGATGATGTTCGATCAATGAAGATGATGACGATGATGTTCGCGAGCAGACGTCTGGGGTGGCGGTGGTGGCGGAGATGTGGGTGGAGGTGGTGGCAGGAGATGGGTGAACAGGGAAGAAGAGGTCTGCGTGGTGAAGAGGTTCCAAGAAGACATGGGTCATTGTCTGCGTGGTGAAGAGGTCTCGCAGACCTTTTTTAATGAAAGGTCTGCGAGAAAACAAACAATCTGCGAACTCCAAACGTCTGCCCGCGTCTGCGCGGCGCAGACATAAGTGGCCAGAAGTACTTCTGGCCAAAAAACAAACAGAACCTTAGTCTGGACCACTTCTTGAAAGATCTAGGGATTCAATTTCTGATTAATTTATTTATAAAAGTGGATTCTATTTTCATATTCCTTTTAATAAACATATATTTACCAATTATGTTTCCTATAATAATTTTCAATTGACACATTATCTTCAAGGTATATACCTTGAAGTTTTTCAGTTTTTGTAAGGGATGGTTTTAAATAACTTTAACCTTCATCAATTGATCAATAACACCTTTAATTTTTTATTTGTATCACATCACTTACACCATTCAATTCATTGGTTGATAGTACTCCCAAACTAACCGAACCCTAACTCAATTAGTTTTTTGCTGATGTGACACTGGTGTGGTGGCGTGACATCTGATGTGAAATTTTTTGATGACATGGTAGCTGACGTAGCGTCTAACTTGGCTTTTGATGACGTGACATCTGACTTGGCTTTTTTGATGACATTAAACCAAAAAGGTCGACGTAAAAACATTAAACTATATAAGTTTGTTGTAGCGTGTTAATTCGCTAAATTTAGATTAAAACGTAAAACATTATCGTATAATGAAATAACTAAGTCAAACCGATAACAAAACTCACAAAAAAAACCTTAATGACCTATTCGCATATTTATACATATACAATGGATCAATGGTGGATATTGAAAAGGTAAAAAACCCTAATCTTCATCATTCATCTCATCTGACCAATGAAGGATATTAAAAAGATACAAAAACTGTACTTTTTCAAACAAAAAACAAAGAGTAAACTGTCATTTTGGTCCCTGTGGTTTGGCCAGTTTTGCCATTTTAGTCCAAATCTCAAACTTATTACATCTGGGTCCCTGTGGTTTGCATTTTGTTGTCATTTTAGTCCAAAACTCAAAAACCCCCTATTTTCACTGATGATAGCTGGATGTTTTGTCTTTTAGTTCAGGGGTAAATTAGTCATTTCATAAATATAATGTGTTGTATTTCTTTTAAAGGGTAAATGAATATTTAAAAAAAAACCCAGATCAAGAACTCAAAATAGATCATCTTATAAAAACCCAGATCAAGAATTCAACACAAGGAATCAACACCAGATCAACAACACTTGCAACATCTTATAAAAACCCAGATACAACACTCTTCTTCAACAAACCATAATCCCACAGCATATCATCTTCCCCAAAAAATATCCCCCAAAATCGCCACACAACAAACCCTAATTCCACAGCAGTCTTCTTCATCTTCTCCCCTACAACGACAATGGTGGTTTGCACATGTGGAGCCTCAACATCCTGAACCATCGCGATTAGATTCCGTTGAGATGAAATCACGCCTTTGCTCGCTCCGATGGTGCCAGATGAGTATAAAAGTGTCACTCGCTCCTTAATCCGGTTGCGATTCGGTTCCGTTTTCATCATTTCATCCAACGTATTCACGATCTTACCGATTTTACTGATTTTACCGTAACTAGTGTCAGATCCGATCAGTACGATCGGAATATTCGAATCGAAAAGTTTCGGAACGAGTTCGGAAGTTATGAAAGCGAGTACTGGCTTTGAATCGGAGATTTATTTGTTGATTTCACGGTTCGTGTTAAGCAGATTTGTGGTGGTGATAATGGCGCCAAGTGACATTACAGAGAGGCATACGGTCAGGAAGAAGATGTAGTTAGGTGAGAGGAGCAAAACGACGTCGCCTTTAAGGATACCGAAATCGGATAACACCGATGAGACGGATTCCACCGCTCTCCATACGTCGGCGAAGGTGAGTCGGTTTCCGGTGGATGAATTCCCAGTATTGTTCGTTGAATTCCATTGATGGAATTATAAAGTGTTGTGTAGTTAGGCTTGGTGTAGTGTTGGATTTTGCTGACTTGTGGAGATTTGGATTTGGATCTAGAGGTGATTGAAGAAAATGTCAATCTGCAGATGTTATGGTCAATGGGTCCAATATAATTTAATTATTTTATGTGGTTTTCTTAATTATTGAATTACATTAATGAAAATTAAATGCCCAAACTACCCTTTAGATAAGGACAAAAAAGGGTCATTAAAACAGTCAAAATTCAGAGATTTTGAGTTTTGGACTAAAATGGCAACAAAATGCAAACCACAGGGACCCAGATGTAATAAGTTTGAGATTTGGACTAAAATGGCAAAACTGGCCAAACCACAGGGACCAAAATGGCAGTTTACTCAAAAACAAAAAGTGTAACAATTTTACACTTTTCTCCTTCTTCTCTCCGTTGAAAAAAAATGTAACAGCTGCATTGTTAGATAATAATCTTATTATAAAAAAATGTAACATGTTTTTTATGCACATTACAAAATAAAAACTATGTAAATTATAAGTTCTAAAATCATACACTTCATATAATCTAGAAATTTGCTATCAAAAAACAATAAAAAGTAATAAGTGAGTTACAAAAAATGTGAACAACTGAAAAATGTAAGATATTCTCTCTCCACTGTTACAAAAAAGTGTATCAGTGTCAGTAAAGTGTTGCAGCGAAAAAGTGTAACACGTGGCAGCATGATGTCCATCCATTCAGTTTTCAGAGTTTTTGTAACTCGTATAGGATTTCTCCCCATAATTCAATTATATATATATATATATATATATATAGAGTAGGAGTTGGGTGGAAAGTCTATTTTTCCTAGAAAGTCTAGGAAGGAATAAGAATTGGACATGTGTCATTGAGGGATTTTAAGTAGAAGGGCTATCATGTAATTTCACATTTTAATTTTATTTTTGGAATGTATCTTCATTAACTAAAATTCCATGATTTTCGGAATTTTTATTATTTTCGAATTCAAATTTGGATGTCAATGTGTTCATTAACTAAAATTCCATGTCACATTACATCGCATATTCCATTGTTCAGAAGATTACTGGAATTTATCAGCATGTTCTTGGTGCTGTGTTTTAACAGTTTACAGGGCTAAAGTCAATTTTTTTATAGATCCCACAATATAAAGATGGTAAAACACAGGGTATGAATCTGATTGCTGTTAAAACACAACTGTATGAATCTGAATGCTAAAACACAAGTGTATGAATCTGATTGCTGTTAAAACACAACTGTATGAATCTGTGTGCTGTTAAAACACAACTGTATGAATCTGTTTGCTGTTAAAACACATCTGTATGAATCTGCTTGCTGTTAAAACACATCTGTATGAATCTGCTTGCTGTTAAAACACATCTGTATGAATCTGTATGAATCTGGATGTTAAAACACATCTGTATGAATCTGCTTGCTGTTAAAACACATCTGTATGAATCTGGATGTTAAAACACATCTGTATGAATCTGCTTGCTGTTAAAACACATCTGTATGAATCTGCTTGCTGTTAAAACACAACTGTATAAATCTGTTTGCTGTTAAAACACATCTGTATGAATCTGAATGCTAAAACACAACTGTATGAATCTGCTTGCTGTTAAAACACATATGTATGAATCTGGATGCTAAACCACAACTGTATGAATGTGCTTGCTGCTAAAACACAACTGTATTAATTTGCTTGCTGTTAAAACACATCGTCAAGAAAACGGAGATGATAAGAACAATATTTGAATGGTGATGATGAACTCGGAGATGGTGGAGATGGAGAAGTGTTTTAATTTGATCTGGTGCTCTCCATCGTTTCTAAAGTTATCTTCTTCCATGATTGTAGTTATTTTTGGTAGGGATTGGGGTTTCCAAGATGGGTTTGGAGAGAGAGAGAGGGAAAATCGCTTGAATTTAGGAACTGGGCGGTTATCTAATTGATTTAAAACACGGCCATTGACAAAATTGCCCCTACTCATTTAAAACAATCAATTAATTAAACTCAAATATTACAAGATTGCCATTGATTTAATCTCAACCCTTAAACACACCAATCGGATGGACCAGATCGCTTCCTAGACTTTCTAGGAAAAACACACTTTCCGTGCGAACCCTACTCTATATATATATATATATATATATATATACTAGGTTATATACCCGTGAGCTTCACGGGTTATGGGTTGTGTTAAAAAAAATCTATATAAAATCTATATCTATAAAAGTACTTTTTTTTGTAGGATTTATAACCTGATATCTTTTCATGCTAAGACCCATGTTTGGCAAACCTTACCAAGAAGAAAAAAAAACCAGAAATTGTATTACTTAGGACATTTACTTCAATATGGAAATAAGTAATAGAAATTGCAATACTATTAATTCTCTACAAAATACCTACTTAATTCCAGATGGAAACGGATCCGAATGAATATGGATCGGAACTTTTGATTCGGATCATCCAACTTGTACTAATGGATTATGAGTTCTAACTGTCAAACGATGGAAATTGAAGTTATTTAAATTAAATATTACAAAATAATTTAATAATGGTATTTTAATAAGTATATGTCGCAACCCTTGACCCCTTGCCCCGAGGGGCGGGCGGCCGCGAGATGCACAGAGCCGGTGGTATCAATGTTTATCAATTTGAAAGCGGAAATTAATCATCAGGACCGTAGTTAGAAAATAGTTTATTAGAGTTAAAACACTACACTTTTATAAATAATAAATGCATGGGAAAAACCCAAGTTTCCATTATAATATGTTTATAGAGATAAATCCTAATTTATTGAAATAAAACTTTTTTTTATTTAGGTAACTTTTATAGCCACTTTTCCAAGCCTTCAGTGCTCTCCAGCTAGCTTTTATTAGCTTCACATTAAGTTACCTGAAACGCGTTTTAAAAAGTTTTATCTGCAAGAAATACTGGCGAGTGCATCCCAATTTAATCAAAACGAGCTTTTATAATTTTACAGTATTGAGAGAGATTACAATGTTTATATCCACCCAATTACCACCCACGGTACTGTCAATCCTGACTTGTGGTCATGCTACTATTCACAATATAGTAACAAGTAATGTATACAAAACCCCAAGATACCGACAGTAATTGTAGAATACATAGACTCAATCACTGTTATCATAATTTAAAACATTTGAGTTTTTGGTAAAACAATTTGGTAGAAAAAGAGAATGACTCACTAAAAGAGTTTATAAAAGGGGAATAACTCACTTTGCTGACTTAGATAATACTACTTGCTTCCTTGTGATTTCCTGGTTATAATATATTAAAATTAAACAATGCACACGTGTTAGTAAGATAACCCAATTTACATTAGCCATACCCCCGAGACAGAACTCCAACGAACTGAGTCAGGCAGAGCCTTGACATGCGTTACGGAGCCCTAGATCAATCAGGTAGAGTAACCAATACGTAACCAGGGGTTATAATACTTACAACAAGGCAGAGCTTCACTTTTTAGGGGTATAATACCCGAAAATATTACTATATCTTTGAGAGAGAAAAGAATTTTAAGCGACGAACAACTGAGACTTCATTTTCCATTTATAGGCCTAATTATGGTCGGCTCGCGCCCCGCGAGAATTAAAAGGACGGCCTTCGCGGCTCTCGAGGTAGACTAGCTAGGCATTAGCCTTGGCCAGTCATTGGCCTAGCTTCGTCGAGTAACTGGACACGTGGCGAAACCTGGTGCCGCCTGGTGCCACCTTGTCGCGGCCCGCGACTCATACTCCCAAGGGAGTCGCGCCTCGCGAGGACCATATATTTTTGTTTTTATTTGATTTTCAATACTATAAAAGTATATTAGGGTTATTTTTAGTATACATGGTATATTATAGGTAGTTTAGGGCATGTTTTAGGGTTTTAGGAGGGCTGTTATATCCTCCCCACCTTATTTTAAATCTCGTCCTCGAGGTCTACTGGAACAGGTGTGTATATTTCTTTTGCATTTCTGACTCGAGCTCACAAGTGTATTTTGGTCCTCTCTTGGAATCCCATCTTACCTTGACCAGAACTAATCTCTTATGTTTGAGATTCTTGATCTTTTTATCTTCAATCTGCAGGGGTTTCTCTACAAACTTAAGTTTCTCATTTACCTCTATATCCTTAAGAGGTACCATTAATGATTCATCTGCTAAGCATTTCTCGAGATTACATACATGAAATACGTTATGTATTCCTGCCATTTCCTCTGGCAGTTGTAGCTGGTAAGCTACTGGTCCTATTCTTCTAATAATCTCAAAAGGTCTAACATTCCTAGGGCTTAGCTTTTCCCTTTTTACGAATCTGGCCACTCCTTTCCATAGAGAAACTTTTAATAATACCTTATCTCCTACTTGAAATTCCAATGGTTTTCGTCTGTTATCAGCATAACTCTTTTGACGATCTCGTGCTGCTTTTAGTCTTTCCTTGATTTGAATAATCTTGTCCGTTGTTTCTTGTACTATCTCTGGTCTAGATAGTTGCTTTTCTCCAATTTCTTCCCAACAGACGGGAGTTTGGCATTTTCGTCCATAAAGTGCTTCAAGTGGTGCAGCATTGATACTGGTATGATAGCTGTTATTGTAGAAAAATTCTATTAATGGTAAATGATCGTCCTAGTTTCCTCCGAAATCAATTACAAAAGCTCTAAGCATATCCCCCATTGTCTGAATTGTCCTTTCGCTTTGTCTGTATGTTTGAGGATGATAAGTTGTGCTTAGTTTTAACTTGGTTCCCATTACTTTCTGGAAACTAGTCCAAAAATGAGAAGTAAAACGGCTATCTATATCAGAAACAATAGATAAAGGAATTCCATGTAATGAAACTATTTCATTTACATATAACTTGGCTAATTGTTACATACTGAAAGTTTCCTTCATAGGTAACAAATGAGCAGATTTGATTAATCTGTCTACAATCACCCAGATTGCATCATTACCTTTTCGTGTCTTGGGTAATTTAGTAACAAAGTCCATTGTTATCAATTCCCATTTCCATATAGGCATTTCGAGTTGCTGCAATAAACATGAGGGTTTCTGATGTTTAGCTTTAACCTGTGAACAGGTTAGACACTTAGCAACGTAGATTGCTATATCGTTTTTCATTCCTATCCACCAGAAATTCTTTCTTAAGTCTTGATACATTTTATCATTACTAGTATGTATCGTATACTTAGACTTATGGGCTTCTTCTAAAATTCGGTGGCGTAGGTTTCCTTGTTTGGGTATCCAGATTCTTTTCTTATGGAATCTCCAAATTCCATCTGTTCCTTGTTCTAATCCTTAATCATTCCTCTTAATTTTTTTAGTATCGTCCTTGATTACTGTTTCATGTATCTCTCTAAGTTGGTCATTCAAATCTATCTGCAAATTTAGTTTGAGAGAACGTACTCGTATTGGCTTTTCATGATACTTCCGACTTAAAGCATCAGCTACTACATTAGCCTTTCCTGCATGATACTGGATATCACAATCATAATCACTAAGAATCTCCATCCAACGTCTTTGTCTCATATTTAACTCCTTTTTCCCAAAAACATATCTTAGACTCTTATGATCGGTGAACACAATGAACTTGCTACCATAAAGATAGTGTCTCCAAATCTTAAGGGCAAAAATTATGGCTCCTAACTCTAAATCATGAGTTGTATACTTCTTTTCATGATTCTTAAGTTGTCTAGAGGCATAAGCTATAACCTTTTGACGTTGCATCAACACACATCCATAACCTAACTTAGAAGCGTCACAATAGACTATCAAGTCTTCAGTTCCTTCTGGTAACGCTAGTATGGGTGCATTGGTTAACTTTTGCTTTAGAATTCTAAAAGCTTCCTCCTGTCTTGGTCCCCATTCAAACTTAACCGATTTGCAGGTTAATTTGGTTAAGGCAATGACTATTTTAGAAAAATATTGAATATAACGTCTATAATAACCTGTTTGTCCAAGAAAACTTCTTACTTCTGTCGGTGATTCAAGGATTTTCCACTTAGTAATCATCTCGTTTTTTGTGGGATCTACATGAATTCCTTCATGATTAACGAGGTGTCCATTCAAACTTAATCATCTCCTATCTTGGTCCCCATTCAAACTTAATCATCTCGTTTTTTGTGGGATCTACATGAATTCGCATTTTAAAAATTTAGCGTAAAGCTTTTCTTTTCTCAGCAAATTCAGAAGTATAAACAAATGCTCTGGATGATCTTCTTTACTCTTAGAGTAAATAAGAATATCATCTATAAAGACAATTATTAATTTATCTAGATATGGTTTACATACTCTGTTCATCATGTCCATAAATGCGGCTGGGGCATTGATTAAACCAAATGGCATGACTGTAAATTCATAATGACAGTACCTTGTTCTGAAAGCAGTTTAAGGAATGTTCTCTTCCTGTACTTTCAATTGATGATATCCTGAGCGTAAATCGATCTAAGAAAAGAATCGAGCTCCTTGAAGTTGATCAAACAGATCATCGATTCTCGGTAGTGGGTACCGACTTTTAATCGTAACCTTGTTTAATTCTCGGTAATCAATGCACATACGCATTGATCCATCCTTCTTCTTGACAAAAGATTGGTGCTCCCCATGGTGATGAACTAGGCTGCATGAAACCTTTCTCAAGTTGTTCGTTGAAGGGGTAAGGTCCCAAAAACCTTGTAACAAGTACTTAGGACCATACCACAACCTTGTCTTTCAGCCCTTTTTGACCTTGCGCGGCCGCGCACTGGTCCTACAAAGAAGGCTTAAGAAACAGATAGCAGACAACACTTGCGCGCCAAAAGGAAATCATAAATCCTTGCGCTTTCCTCCATAAACAAAGGATGAAAATCCTATGTTAAACACTTCCGCCTAATAATATCCAGACTTGGATATTATTTACCCAACTAGTGCCACACGATAAAGAGTCACACAGGATTATGGCAATAACCTTCTAGAAGGACCCAATCGTGCACCACTAAACGGTTACAACCGTCTGGACACGTGTCATCACCTCAGGCATCCCTGAAATCACGATGATGGCATGAAATTGGAGAGAAACCTCCACTTGATCACTTTCCACATGGCAAACCCCCAGCCATAGATCTAAACAGCGATCCGTGTGCACTCACGTCGGATCGAGAAGCTTAACGGAAGGAAATGTAACCGCTTACGGGGTTAGCATCTTCCGTCAGCATTTCACCAACGAGTTTTCCCGCCCAAAACTCTCGGCTATAAATTTAAGAACAATTCAAGTATGAAATTCAAGTTACACACACTTCGTCAATACCTCTTCTTCTTCATAAACACATACTTATTCTCACGTCGGAGTCGGGTCAAGGAGAGAACCCCTCTTCTCCCCTTGACGAGGCTAACGGTGCTTTGTTTTGCAGAGTTTACCGGAGAAGAAGGTCAGTTGCATCGAATCAAACGAGAGAGAACAACCCCCTTTTATGCAGATCCAAACCCCCTAGATAATTCGATTCCGGTCAATTATCTAGTGTTTCTTCATTGGCGCCCACCGATTTCTCTGTCTCATCCAATTTTCTCTCGTTTTTTGATCTACCCTGTTGATTCCATTTGCATATGGAAGAAACGTCGTCTCATCGGCAAACCGGCCCTCGGCCGAATGTCGGAAACAACTTTCAGGTTGAAGGAATTCCAGAGGATGCCTCGGATGACAACGAGGTGCAATCCAATCGTGTGAATGAACCTATCACTCTGGGGATACAGCCAGAAATCCCTGTTCACTCAATTCTGCCTCTAGGAGAAACTCCAATCTCCTGGTACGTCAGGTCTCAAGGGGCACTAAATGCAGTATACACATAATTGTGTGCATAGACTGCTCCTCAAACTCAGTCGCGAAGGCCAAGATCTCGTGCTCATGCTTCTCAACGTGAGGACCCGTCTCACATCGAAGACACAGAGGTATACTCCAGATCTCCGTCGAGATATGAGTATACCCAATCTGGGAGTCGTCGACGAGAGCATCGAGATGAGTCACATTCCCACCGGAGAGCATCAGTTCACACAAGGTTGGGTTCTCAACGAAATACCTACACCAGTGAAGATGATCCAACCTATCGCATAGGTGACAACGTCAGTGTGTTTAGTCGGTTGAACTATAACAAGTGTAAACCCCGTGCGGTTTACAACCCCGAGGCTGAACACAACTATGATTTGATTTACCGCCCTGCGGAAGCAGCGGAAAATTCAAAGTTCATCATGGAAATAGCTTTAGCTCCGCTTGAGAAAGCTAAACTACCGTCCAACGTGGGTAAATTTAATGGGCTGACAGACCCTGATGGCCACTTGAGGGTTTTTACAAGCGCAGGGCTAGTAGGTGGCTGGACTCTACCATTATGGTGCCATCTTTTCGTACAGACCCTTACTGGCGCTGCAAGAATCTGGTTCGATAATTTACCCATTGGGAACATCACATCATGGAAAGACCTGTGCAAGAAATTTCTGACTCATTTCAGTCAACAACGACGATCTATCCGAGACACATCAGATGTGATGAACATTTGGCGTCATGACGACGAAAGCCTGGAGGACTTTATCACCCGATATAACAAAGAAGTACTGGAGATCGGGGGAGTCCACGAGCAACTGATTCACGCACAGTTCAAATATGCGGTCAGATGCGATGATATGATCAAGGTCCTGTCTGGGACAGAAGGCCTCCCGAAGAGCTGGGAGAAAGTGATGGCAGCAGCTAAGGTTTACGCACAAACAGAAAAGAACCTTACCACTAATAGGCCGCCACCACCACATAACCGACCCTCCGACTTAGGCTCAAGTGGCGGGAGGAAATTCAAGAAGGGATAACGCGATTCTGGCTCGGGAAACCATTCATCAGAGGATGCTCGGGCAACGATCAATAAACTTGCCACGCAGAGGGAAATCAAACAGGAGAACAGGGAGAGGCAATGGACTCCCTTAACTAAAACCCCCGCGGAAGTTTTAAGCACGGAAGATTATCAGTTTAAGCCACCGATCCCCATGAAAAACAAGCGTGGACAAGACCCAGCCCAGTATTGCGAATATCACAAGGACAGTGGCCATACCACCAACAATTGCATTTCCTTGTGCACCGAGATTGAGAAATCCCTTAAAAGCGGCGAGCTCACACATCTGCTACAAAACGTGTGCAAGGAAATAAAGCAGATAACTCGAGGTGAGGAAGGCCCGAGCAAAAGGGCGAAAAACTAAGAAGAAACTCTATGGTCTCCGCGCAGAAAGACACGATTTATCAAGACAAAGCGGGAGAATAGAGTAAGTTAACTCTCGTATATTTATTAGCAAGAGTAAATTTCTGTTTTTGTCCCTGAGGTTTGTCAATTTTAACTAGTTTAGTCCAAAAATCTAATTTATAACAATACCATCCCTAAGGTTGCATTTCTTAACGCTTTTCATCCCTAAGGTTTGCATTTCTTAATGCTTTTCATCCCTAAGAATTAAATGAAAAAACACCCTTAGGGATAAAAAGCGTTAAGAAATGCAAACTTCAGGGCTAGATTTGTTATAAATTAGATTTTTGGACTAAACTAGTTAAAATTGACAAACCTCAGGGACGAAAACAGAAATTTACTCTATTAGCAAACTTTGTAATGGCCTCTATGCCCTACCCCGAAATAAACAAGCAAAGTTTCTATTATTCTTGTGTTTTTCTTACAAAGTGCATGCAATTTCTTTTAGTAAGCGCAAAAACATTATGGTAATTACAAAACAAAGCCTCATGAACGGTCAGTGATTACGTCACAAACGACCATAAGTTCACACATGAGCTTTATACCAACTTCATTCGCCTTACTCAATCAAAGTAATTGTATTCATGCAAAATATTGTAAACTAAAAACACACGACATACTATTCTCGGCGTACAAATATGCCTTAAAAACTATCAAACACGGCAGTGTTTTAGTTACTTGCGCAACAGCGCACCAACAAAGAAAGGGATATACATCCCAAATATTACAGAAAATTGTTCAATACAATTTCAAAAGAACCTACACTAAATCTTCACCTTCATCCGGAAAGATTTCCTTTAGTTGTGCCACGTGATCATCAGATTGCAGCGCAACATTTATAAGATCCATAACGGGAAGCTGCAAGTTGTTAAATTCTGCCTTCAAAGCAGTAAGCGCAGCACCAGTGTTAACGCCATAAGTCGCGGATTTGCTGATATCCCAATCAACCTTCAAAGCGCTATTCACATGCTGAGAACACTCAGCGTATCCTTGGGCATACCCGTCCTTTCGCGCAGCAACATCTAAACGCGCAACGGTTTTATCCAACTCCTCAGAATTCAACACTGATTCAGCAACCTATAATGACTGGAACGTTAAAAACATAGGATACTCAACAAACCGCACATCTTTACGCAAGTGCCGGAAACCTATCCGACGTACTATAGCAAAAGCAAGGTACCAAATGAAAATAAAAGGAAAATTGGTTTTTAATAAACCAACCTTTGTCCCGTTGGTAAATAATAATCTTACATACGTAATTGGTATACAATAATCCTACCTATCAACATATTGGTACTCAATGAACTCCCGTTAATTTTTTTTTAACTGAAGTTAGTTTTTAAGTTTTATTTTTTACACAAACAGTCCCTGTAGTTGTAATTTACTAGTTTTAACTATTTTAAAACTAGTAAATTACAGTCCCTCGAGGTTTTTTTTGTTTTATAAAATAGTTAAAACTAGTAAATTACAATTACAGGGACTTTTTGTGTAATAAATAAAACTTAAAAATTAACTTCAGTTAAAAAAATTAACGGAAGTTCATTGAGTACCAACATGTTGATAGGTAGGATTATTGTATACCAATTACGTAGGTAATATTATTATTTACCAACGGGACAAATGTTGGTTTATTAAAAACCAATTTTCCAAAATAAAAAGGCTTACCAACACAACGATCACACACACTGTAAAAGACATCCACGTTGAACTAATCCCAAAATCAAATGAACAAAATTTCTTAAACAACAAAATTTCGCCGGAGACGATAGCATGAGGAAGAGAGAAAGTGAAGCGTCTAATGCACAAAATGTGGTCGGTAGAGATATAAATGTGCACGAAGAGTTTGCGTGTAAGTGTCCAACATAAACCACGTGTACACGAGATGTTCGTGTATGAGGTGTATTAGTTTTAGTAATTTTAACATGATTAGTGAGTTAACTTAGTAACTTTTAAACACCATTATCTAGTTTTAAATTTTATAAAAAAATGATTTTTTTTAGAATAAATACATACAACAGACAGAGAACCCATCGCGTATAGTATATCTTAGATAAGAAACCAACTATTGTCCAAGTATACGTTTCACCTACTCAATCGCTCATTATTATATTAACCAATGTTATTTATAGATAATTTAGCAGACTAAACTAGTGATATATTGACTCTTGGATAAGTCTTTCTTAATTAATATAGTTTATTTATAAATGTGGAAAACGCTTAAATATTCTATTTTATTTTTTATTAAAATTGGAAGCGGCTCCTATTAAGGTTACCAACTTTCTCTCGACATTTCAGTATAAATTTTGTTGAAAAGGAGTTGCATTCATAATAATATATTTTTAGAGTAAATTACAAGTTTTGTCCTTTATGTTGACACCATTTTGCAGACGGTGTCCTTTAGTACAAAACTTTGCAAGTTTTGTGTTTTATTTTTCAAAATCTTGCACGTTTTAACCTTTAAGCTAAACCTAGTTAGATTTTTTAGTTAAATCAGGTCATGTGCCTTGCACATGAGGGTATTTTAGTCTTTTCACCACATTTATTTAAATATTATTTAAAAAAATAAAACAAAACCCTGCACACACAAACTCTCTAAACTCTCTATCTCCTCTCTATCACACCTCAAACCTTCTCTAGCGATTAGAAAATTACCTGAAAGTCGACATCCTGAACATCAAAGTATTAATAATCATCATCTATTGTCTAAATTTTTATGTATATTAAACTTATAAACACTAGTTTATTAAATATGTATGGTGATATGGTCAATGTATGGTGAGATGGTGGCGGTTTGTGATGGGTGGATGTGGTGGTGGGTGGTGGATGTGATGGCGGGTTTAGTGGTGATGATTTGGGGCGGACAGATTTCGGCAACGTAAGATGACGAACAACGGCGGCTTCCGATGGTGAGTTCTTTGATGGTTAAGCTCGTGTTTGTTGGCCGGAAAATAGATCTAATGTGATAGCAGTGAGAGAGTGGGCATGGGGGAGCCGACCACAACACCTGCAGCCACCGCACCACCACCAAATGGTAGAAAGGCGGATGGAGTTAAGAGAGAAAATAATTGGTTAGTCCCTAAATAAATTTTCGAGTAAATTACACAGATTGTCCTTTAATTATACCCTAAATTGCAGTCCCTGCCCTTTCCCTTTAATTTGTGCAGGCCATGTCCTTTAAATAACAAATTTGCACACTCCTTGTCCTTTGCTCCAAACCCCATCCAACAACCCAGTTAAATGCACCCATGTGCCTCTCACATGATGGGTAAAATTGTAATTTACCCTCCACCTACCCTTTAAAACCTCTGGAGTCTTTCTTCCTCCTTGCAACTTTCTTCCTCCCTGCAACCTAACATACACACATAAATAGATAATCAGAACTTCATCTTTTCCATTTGAAGCACAAATTCGGCCATCACCCACCTCCACTCGATCTATCCTTCCTCTTTCTCTTCTCTTCGTATGACCGGCAATACACAGGCCAGCCGCTGGCGCCGGTAGCCCGATCGGCTTCACACACACCCAACCCTCACCTCTTACACCCCCCTCACACCCACACCGGACTGGATATGACGGAGATAGAGAGATCGAAGAGAGAGAGAGGCTTGTAGAGAGAGAAACAGCGAGAGAGAGAGCAATTGGGATGGAGAAGTAGCGTCGGTCACCCCTTTATGGTGGTGCGGCGATGTGCAGATGACGGAGTCGTCGCTCCGGTGACCAGAAACGCCGCTACGACGGCGGTGGAGCTTTTCACCGACAGATTTTCCGGTAAATCCCCTCACCTCTCGTTCCTTTTTTTCTCTATTTTGCTGATAAGCGAGTATGTGGTAATAATAGATGTTGTTGATGATGATGGAGGCTGATGGTGGTGATGGCGGCGGCTACGTCGCGGCCATCTGCGGTGGTGGACGCTGGTGGCAGTGGTGGTGGTTGTTTACAGCTCGGGTTCGGGTATAGGGCTCCAGATTCGTTAGTTCAGATTCGGGTGATGTTTAAGCGGAGGGTAAATTACAATTTTACCCATCATGTGAGAGGCACATGGGTGCATTTAACTGGGTTGTTGGATGAGGTTTGGAGCAAAGGACAAGGAGTGTGAAAATTTGTTATTTAAAGGACATGACCTGCACAAATTAAAGGGAAAGGGCAGAGACTGCAAGTTAGCGTATAATTAAAGGACAATCTGTGTAATTTACTCTAAATTTTCTTTACAAAATAGCCCCAGAAAAGGGGAAATGACAAGCCCTCATGTGTAAGGCACATGACCTGATTTAACTAAAAAATCTAACGGGGTTTAGCCTAAAGGTTAAAACGTGCAAGATTTTGAAACATAAAACACAAAACTTGCAAAGTTTTGCGCTAAAGGACACCGCCTGCAAAATGGTGTAAACATAAAGGACAAAAGTTGTAATTTACTCTTTTTTTTATCATAAGTTATAGCGAGTGTTGGTACCATGACGAACCCAACCAATTTTCATTCAAACAACATGGTACCAATATAGGTATTATTGTAACGGGTATCGGTATCTGTTTTTATAATTTGGATTGATGTAACATATTTTGTTTCTTCTAAAATACAATATCTTACAAACTCAGATTTACCGTTGCAACAAGGTCATTTTTTTTTCTACGTTTAAGTGCAAATTTTATTAAAAAAAAAAATTGACTGCCACAACGTGCCCGAATATCCCGCTAGTTATAAATCATGCCTGCAAACCCAATTTGAGAATATGAATTTCAAGTGTTAAAGAGAAATTTTTAGAAAAAAAGTTATTGCGCCTCTAAAACGTTGAATTAGGTCAGGTTCGGCCTGGTTCTTTGGTTTCACCGATCTTGTAAAGTAAATGGCTTAATTCGTTTTTTATTAATCTTTAACGGGTTTGTGACGCAGGAAAAAGTAAACTAGGAACCCTAGCTACAATATGGTCGGAACCTACACATTCAAATTAAAAAAGGTCACTAAATCACACTAATCCAGACCTAACTCACCAAACCATTCAAACCAGCAATGGTACCCAGTCGAACCAACCTTTTAGGTATTAGATATTAAGGGGGTTAAAATGAACTATATATCTTTCTCGCTTATTAATTTCCATTTTTGTAAGCAATGTTTTAAAAACCAGTTTAAACCAGTCGGTTGAACCGGGTAAACCGTATGCTGAAAGCTTGACCGGCACGAATTGGGGTATACCGGTATCAGGTCAAAGGTTAAAATTTGGACTTTTAATCTTTTATGCGCCAAAAAAGATAACGATTTACCTTCTTAGTGAATTTTTAGATTATTTTTTTTTATTATGGATTAACTTTTGGAATATTTTTATTATTGAATGATAGTTTTGGATTATTTTTTTGAGTTGAAACTGTATTTTATAGATTTATAAGGTTAATTAGTCAATTCGGTTGAACCGCCCGGTATAACCCAATTCAACCGGGTAAACCATTTCTGAGCTTAACCCGATATAATTTAAAAACCAATTTTTAAAACATTGTTGCAAGTAACACAGCTTGAGAGAGAAAACTTAGTCCATCATCTAGACCAGACTTTAGGTCAAAAACCAGTTTTTGTTGTTAAAAAAACTCATTTTGCACCAACCAACACCAGTGGTAGAGAGAGATCAGAAGATTCACTCTTGATAAGAAGCTTTATACTCGGGTATTGGGCAGAGGCCGCGCGAACGCAAGCCTCCACTGCCAAAATTTATGACGTAGGCTCGACCACTTGGGCCGACCTTAGGCAGGCACCCCTCCAAAGTGCAATGAAGGTCACCAACCTAGGCCATGGACCTTCTTGATCATCCATTGACCCCGTCCAGGTAAGTACCTATCCATGTGGTCTCTTTTCCTTTTTATACAGCACCACTCCCCCCTTTGCTTTCTCTCCCCACCGTGGAATCAATCCTTTGAATATAAAATTCATAATTTTGAATTTACGAAATTCATTATTTATAGTCGTTTCTTAACTAAAATTTTTTATTAAAAAAATCATTTGATTTCGAGATTAAAAAACAATTCAAAAATATGGAATTATTTTATCAAAAAAGAAAGCTAATCTTTTTAAAACAAAGATAAACTTTTTGGGTCTTGAAATAGATTCCTCTGTGTTCGCCATCAAATATAAAATTTTGATTTAAGATTTTCTGGTGCTTGAGTGACTTGAGAGTAACTTCGTCTGAGAGAGACCTTTTCAGTTTTTGGCAAACTGTCAGCCATCAACGTATTTGATATGCTTTTACCAGAGCCGTTTGCTTCGGGCTAGATGACTAATGCTTACGATTTTGAAATCGTTTTGAATTGTGGAATAAATCCTTTGAATATAAAATTCATAATTTTGAATTTACGAAATTCATTATTTATAGTCATTTCTTGACTAAAATTTTTGATAGAAAAATCATTTGATTTTGATAATGGTTAATCGATTTTTGTTTGTGTATGTTTATAAAAACAGATGTTTATAAAATACTTAAGGAAAGATTAACATAAATATTTTGAAGCATTTTAGTCTACAAATGGCGACATTCAAAGTACTAAAGATTTCTACAATGCCTAAGCTGAGAGATTTTATTTCCCATAAGAGTACCGTTTAGGCACGAGGCCGTAGGGAAAAAAAATTGGTTGGGTTGGTCACTTGAAAAAATCAACTTAAAGATTTACTTAGCTGGATAAGGAGAAAATGTATTTTGAATTGTGGAATCAATCCTTTAAATATAAAATTCATAATTTTGAATTTACGAAATTCATTATTTATAGTCATTTCTTGTCTAAAATTTTTGATAGAAAAAATCATTTGATTTCGATAATGGTTAATCGATTTTTGTTTGTGTACGTTTATAAAAACAGATGTTTATAAAAATGCTTAAGGAAAGATTAACATAAATATTTTGAAATATTTTAGAGTAAACTTCCGTTTTGCTCCCTGTGGTTTGGTCACTTTAACGGTTTTGCTCCAAACCTTTAAAAATAGCCATTTTACTCCCTAATGTTACTAGTTTTTCTCTAATTTGCTCCACAGGTCTAACTCCATCCAAAGTCCCTGTTAATTTAAAGGGTATTTTGGTAATATTATATATATACTAGGATTTTTATATCTTTTTATTAAAAAAAACCTATTAATCTCTCTCTCTCATCTCACCCTCATCTCCTCTCCTCTCATCTCTGTTAACTTCGCCAGAACCCTAACGTCGCCGCCGTCACCTGACGGCTACAACACACCACCACTCCACCGCCATACGTTAACCTAAAACGCGCCCTAAACCTCCGTCCCAAAACCCCCAAATCGTTGCCAAAACCTTGTCCCGAAACCCACAAATCACAGCCCCAAACCTTCGTCCCGAAACTCCCCCAATCGGCCGCCGATTTGCCCTCTAATCTCTCTCTAAAACTCGCAGTTTCTCCCCCTCAAATCATCTCTCTTTCTCGCCTCCCTGACTCTACATTTCCGGCCAAACCTGTATCTCGTTTTTCTGGAAAACATAAACAGATACGGATGAGAGAGAGAGAATCGAGTGAAAGAGGGAGAATTAGAAAGCAAAACAGATACGAAACTCATTGAATACAGAAATTCCGTGACGAGTTATCCAAAATCCCCGTTTCGCATGAAATTTCGATGGCCGGCTTCTGGTGTGTATTTATTTTCCAGCGACGTGCGTTTGTTTGTTGCGGCCATCGCTTTAAATATTTGGGTTACGGTATGTCGCATGGTAGATTTTGTGAAGAAGAAAGTATAGTTGCAGGTTTGTTTTGTGATTTGTGAAGAAGACATTGCAAGCACCGTTTATTATACATCTTTAATGTTATCTTTACACGGGCTAGTAAAGTCTAACGGGGTTGATCTGTTTATTGGAGTTATAGTTCAAGGCTTCAGGCTTGATGTTTATACTGTTTACTATCTTGTGGTCTGTTTCATTTATTTGTTTCATCTTAATGGCAGTTAGAAGTGGGCGGTGTTAGCCGGAATTCTCGCCGAAGAAAACGAAGTAGGATTGGGGTGATAATGATTAGCAGAGGTAGAGGGTGTGGGTTTTGTTATATATAATATAGAGTAAACTTTCGTTTTGCTCCCTCTGGTTTGGTCATTTTAACGGTTTTGCTCCAATAGTTTAAAAATAGTCATTTTCCTCCCTGATTTTTCTAACTTATCTTCATTTTGCTCCCAGCCTCTAACTCTATCAGGGAGGAAACTGGCGACAAACTCGAAAGATTAGGGAGCAAACTGACGACAAACTCGAAAGATCAGGGAGGAAAATGACTATTTTTAAACTATTGGAGCAAAACCGTTAAAATGACCAAATTGCAGGGAGCAAAACCGTTAAAATGACCAAATTGCAGGGAGCAAAACGAAAGTTTACTTTATAATATAATAATAATAATAATCTTTATTTGTGGTTTTACTAAAAGACTAAAATGCCCCTCGTGTAAGGGGAATGTGATCAGGATTTAACAGTTTAATTGGATGGCGTTAGGGGCATGGAGTGAAATAGAGATAAGCTTGATAGATTAGGGAGTAAAATGGCTATTTTTAAAGGTTTGGGGCAAAACCGTTAAAGTGACCAAATCACAGGGAGGAAAACGGAAGTTTACTCAATATTTTAATAGTTAGAATAAAATATACATTTCCTCCTTATTCAGCTAAGTAAATCTATAAGTTGAATTTTCCAAGTGACCAACCCAAATTGGTTAGGTGTAACACCCCAAATTTCGTACGACATGTTAAAATGTTTAAGTGCAATACCCTAGTGAAAAGAAATGGTAAATATAAAATTTTACCATTATTAAAGTTTATAGTATTTGACAAATCTAAAATATTATAACTAGGCATGGAAGTTTATTAAGTTAGTATGTAATTATGAAGAAGTGTCTTGTTCTAATAGATGAGGGGGTTAAGTGAAAAGTGTGTAATTGAAATATTTATCACAAAAAAAAAATGCCAAGTATGAGTATGTATGTGTGTGCGATCGTGAGAGAGGCCAGGAGAGAGTCTTCCCCCTTACAAACCCTAACATACTAAATCCTTCAAATTAAAGAGGAGATTGAAGGCTAGTGGAATGCATGGATTAAGAATGATGATCCCTAAGCATTTCCTACATCAAGTAAGTCACAATTTGTGAAATAATGAACATTGATGAAATGGGTTTTTGATTAATCTGTGTATATATGCGAAATTAGGATGGTAATGAGTTAGAATCATCTCACGAAACTTGAATTATGCTTGGATTTCGGATTATCTTGATGTTTTTATGTAAACCCACTTGTAGGTAACAATGCCATGGAAATGTTGATGATATGTGTGTTTAATTAGTTGTAGTTTTGATATGTGAAGATAAATGTTGTAGGTTAATGTTATATAAATCTGAATTAGAGTGTAAATTGTGTGAAAATGTTGAATGTATTGATCTTGCTAAGAATTGGAATGGTTGTGCATAAATTTCTTGTACACTATGCTTGGTAGATGGTACGCACACAACGTGTTCGATGAAATGTCTAGGCTGAATTATTTGGGTTTAAACTTGGGTATTTGTTGAAATTGGATAATATAGAATAAAAATGAATATGTTTATGTTTAATTGGTGCCAAGATAACCATATGAATGAACATATGGAATGAAATTTATGTGAAGGTTAAAAGTGATGTTACAATGTTTAGGAACGAGAGTAAAGGAAAGCTTGAATCATACCCAAGATAAAGTGACGAAAAATCAAGGTAAGTTCTTTTGAACTTTATTTACTCTACTAGTAGATTTACGAATGATATTGAATGATATTAATTGATAATACAATTCGTGCAAATTCCTTTATAGATAAAGATTGGTTAGATGTAAGAGTTTATGTCGAAAAAGGTTTTAGAAGTTATGTTGTAATGAATGCGAAATAGCAAATCCCTTGCGGATTTGGTTATGCTAATGAAGGTTATGTTAAGTCATACAAGTCGACCGGTTCTAGTTGGACAAGTCGAGTAAAGATAAGCTACCACCCGTTTTGAATGGGTGGTCATGAATGCTATGACGAATGCTTGAAATTTAATCCGTTATACGGATGGAAAGAAAGAATTATGTTGAAAGCGATTAACCCGATGTTACCGGGTTGTAAGTGATAAGCTTGAACCTCATCATGAGGGTATATGCCATTACCCATTTAATTGGGTAAATCAAATGCGTAAGAATAATGAAAGCAAATAAACGAATGAAGCTAATATATTGTTACATCGAGTTAAATGAGTATTACGGCTAACTTTTGAAGTCTTGTTATTGAATGTAGGTAAATCCTCACTTTAGGCGAATTGGAGAATTGGAGCGAGCACGTGTCTATGTCATGTTATACCAAACGCTTCCGCTAGATTATTCTCATCCTTTTGGTCCATGACTTGTTATTTTGTCCAACTTTGTTAGTAGTTGTACATTTGTAAAACTTGTCGTCTTTGATTTTGGTAGTTTTATGCCAACGGGTTCGTAGAATGTTATTTGAATGATTATGTTAAAAACAGGGGGCACGTTCGTTTTACGAACGGGTCATGCCCAATTTTTGTAGAAAAACTTACTTTGTATCAAAGTTGGTATTTTTAATGATTTTAAATTACTCTTGTAAGTAACTTATTATTTTATGGAAAAGCGGACTTAACAAGTTGGTGTCAGAGCCAAAGTTTGAGGGATTCGGGCAAAAGTCATAGTGCTCGAACTCAAACCGATGGCTCGTGCAAAAGTGTGCTCGCTCCGAGATCGCCTATGAGGTAAAATTTTAAGTTTTTGTTAAACACAAGTATGTAAAGTGTGTTTATGATAAATATTTAAGTTAAGTATGCGAAATAGTAAAAATGGGAGTTAAACATTGGGTTTTATCTGATCTGGCGTCGCACACAGGTGTGTCGTTAAGAGACACAGCTGTGTGGACCATTGATGCTTGTTGCTGGGATCAGGGTGTATAGCAAGGCTGACACAGCTGTGTGACATTGTACTCAGATAATCAACACAGCTGTGTCTGGGCAAAAAAAATTTCAGCATTTTAACAAAGGAAGGGCCGTCGCCGACGGGCTTCCATGTCGTCGCCGACGCCTCCTTAGTTCCGACGCCCTAATCGTCTGTCGACGGACAAAAGTGGCCGACGCCACAATTCATGACCCGACGCCACAATTCATGACCCGTCGTCGACGGGTGTAAGTCCGTCGCCGACGGCTTGTGGAATATCAATCCGCTGAAAATTTTATTCTTGTATTATTTTCGCGTTTCGAGTTACCGGATTGTCCGAAAGCCTATTTAAGTGTTCATGTAGGATCCAAATAATGCCTAATAAGATATATATAACCACAATTAGTGGTTACGATGAATGACACGAATGAATGCCGAAAGTTTAATAACTGGATAAAGTATGAAATGTAGGAATGCGAATGAAGTAAATACGGACTAATGAACTATGATGAATTGAGAGCTTATGAGTTATAAATTAAGTTCCCATACTCCTCAGAAATGCCCGTTTTATGTTCCTGTAAGCATTAGAAGATATAATAAGTTATGTAAAGTTATTTAGATAGTTGGCAATAAAGTAAAATTTATAAAAGTCGAATGTAACGAATGGAATGGCAAGAAATGAATGACGAATGCATAAAGTGGAGTTGGAATTCGTATGAAAATTCGGATGAATGTATGCTTTGATAGAATTATGCACTAGAGGCTTGTACCTTGTACATGAATGGTGTGATGTTTATGTATATTTAATGATTTGCTCTAGTATGATTAAGAGGCGAATATGTGCTAAATATAAATCAAACGAGCTAATTAGTAAAGGATATGTTCAAATTATGTTAGATAGATGTTCCGAATGAAATTTGCTAATTGTAGAATCATGGAGCATTAGCATGTGAAAATACGTGTATGTGAATATATATATATGTATTGATTAGAGGATCACGTAAATGGTACATGAAATCTTGTTATTTAAGTGGATTATGCAACGTGGGCTTCAATACGTTATCCGTGGACTACGGTGGGCATCCCAAATGTAATTTTTATCATTCCTTTAATGTTTATGGGCTGTAAATCAAAGTTTAGGTCCCAAGCCATTAATGTACTTGTATGTAAGTTGTATGCGAGATCTTGAACGAGTATGTAGGAAGGTATGCGTGTATGTAAATGTATATATATATATATATATATGTATAAAGGTGCGTGTGAGTGTACGTATGTATGTAGAGAAGCAGGAAGGTAGGTATGTATGTAGATGTGTGCGTATGCATGTAAGAATGTGTGTAAGCATAATTTAGATGCGTATAGTATTAACGTTACTAATTATATGCTTGAGGTTGGTATGAAAATAGAAGTTGTATTGTACTCAGTTTTGATCATATTAATGATTTGTGGTAAAACCCAATTGGAATTGTAAAATGGTGAAGATGTTAAATTGTGTTTTTGTTGGTGCATGAGATGTTGCATGATAGTTTTGATAGTTAGACGTGAGGTGGAAGTAATGACAATGTGAATTGTTTGAATGTAATAGTTCATGAGATGAGTTTGGGAGGAATATGCTTAGGAAACTTGTACATTATGCTTAGAAAGTGGTACGCCCACCAAATGTTTGATGAAATGCTTAGGTGAAAATGGTAAGTGGAAATGTATGCTAACAATGGATAAATATATGTAGACAAATGATAATGATATAATAGATAATAGATCTGTATAAGAATGTGTGTTAGATGAATTGCCAATGGAAATTGGTTTGATAAGATAACGTGGTAAGAAACATGAATTAGGATGTTGTAATAGATGATTGATTGTGTTGTGAACGATGAACGTTGAATTGTGTAGATATGGAACGAAGTAGTTAAATGAGTATTTTCATTATGAGCATATCATATGCTTGTGACTAATGAAAGCACTTACATGTGGGAGCATGTGTATGTGAATGTATATGTGACAATGGTTAGGTGGCTGTGTGGTTGTAAGCCAATTACATCAAGATTTTTGATATGTGTATATTGATGTTTATATAGTCTCACATAACAACACGAATAAACAAGGTTAAGTCGTAAGTTATATGTTAACACTATTAACTTCTGAGAGACAACTAAGCGTCTATGCATAAGAAGCATGATTTGACTTATAGTCGTAAAAGTAGGATTTTAGGGAGTTGTATGGAACATGTTAAATCAATACGCGTACTATGAAGGACATGACGAAATATAAGAATTTGAAAGAATGGGAATCTGAGTATATGTTTTACACTTGTCAGAATTGACTAACGAGAGTCAAATGTGAATGATGCGATCGGTATGATCGTTAACACATACAATTGTTTATGCTAATAGTGATGGAATTACTAAATGTCGTTATGGAAAGATGGCAAGAGTTGATCCGCATATCGGAAAAAAAAAGAAGAGAATATTTGAATGGAATTTGGCATAAAAGATATTTTGCCACAAGTAAACCTTGCAAGAAATATAAAATAGGATTTCGCTAAGACATGAAAATTTTACGACTAATGGAGTAAATGACTGAAAAGTTTAATGGATCCTGCCCCTAGTTAGGCTAACTAGCATATGTGAGGACTTATTTGAAGGTAAACCTCTAAAGCAATGTTCACGAATTAGAGTTTGTATACCTAGATTCATGGCTCGTGTTATAAGACGACCCTACGAGGTAGAGTGTAAACTAAATTATCGAAAGAAGGGTTGTACCAAGTTATATGTAACTCATACGTGGAATGAGATGGCATGTGTAATAAGCTTATAATCTCGTATTAACGAAACCTTAGTAAGTATATAAGTAAGAGTTAATCCATTGTGGTACATAGTTAGGGAATTGCCTTAGCATTACAATTATTAGAAGGAATTACATACGTACGACGGCTATGGAATGTGATAACGACACCTCGAGTGTAATATGAGTTACTCAAATGTAAGTATTGATCACACGATCATATTGATGGCATGATTAAAGACTATGTTGGCCCTTGTAACCTAGGGATAAATGGTAAAAGATTAGAGCAAGATAGTAGGTACATGATTTGTATAACCGTATACATTAAGTTGTGTGTAACCATGCACTTATGAGGAATCAACAATGAAAGAAATATTGGTCTCGGGTAAAGATTATATGTAGGTATTGTAAATATATATATATATATATATATATATATATATATATATATATATATATAGGGAGCCGCTAGAATGAGAACCACTCCCAGTTATGAGAACCATGAGAACCACTCTCAACCAATTAGAATTTGACAACTCAAAGGGTATTATGGTCATTTACCCCATATGTCTAATCTCTCTATCTCTCTCTTCATTAATTGCTACTGACTTTATCTCTCCTCTCTCTTTTTAAATATTCCTGTTTTATATGTCTTCTTCATCTTCAATTGAACCCAAAGAACATCCATTTTCATCTGTCTTCATTGACAACAACCACCAGCCAAAATCAACCCCCCTCTCATCTCGTTCATCGACAACAAACCACCAGCCAAAAACAACCACCAGCCAAAAACAACCAACCCCCTCCGTCTCCACATTAGCCGGCTACCACCAGCCAAACACCCCTTCCCCCCTCCGATTCCCGGCGACCCCCAGTTTGTAAGCTCCGATTTTATGTTGTGGTGGTGGTGGCGGTTCGGCGGCTGGGTGGTGGTCAGCGGTGGTTGGTCGGCGGCGGTGGTTATACGGTTACGGTGGTTTGGGGGCACACCCCCTGCTTGATGAAGACCGGCGACCCAGGTCCGGTTCCTCTCGATCTCCTGTCCGACCGACACAGGTCCGGCGACGGGGGTATCTTTGGCTGAGCCGGTGATGCCAATGGTTTTTTTGGTATGTGTTCTTGATTTTTCTGGGTTTGATTTTTGGGTGTTCTTGAATCTGGGTTTGATTTTGGGTGTTCTTGAATCTGATGGGTGTTCTTGATTTTTCTGGGTTTGATTTTTTCTGGGTTTTTTTTAATCAGATGGGTGTTCTTGAAACTGATGGGTGTTCTTGAATCGGATGGGTGTTCTTGGGGGTTTGACTTTCTGGGTTTGATTCTGTTGAATCTGGGCTTGAATGTTGTTCATGTTGAATCTGGGTTTGAATAATGTTATTGTGACCTTTTTTGATCCTGTTGAATCTGCGTTTGAATGATATTCTATTTTTTGAATGTTGTTCATGTTGAATCTGGGTTTGAATATTGTTCATGTTGAATCTGGGTTGAATCTGGTGGGTTTGTTCTGTTTTGTTTTGTGGAAATTTTGGATATGTGGGTTTGATCTGTTTCGATATGGGTTTGATTCAGTTGAATCTGGTGCTGGGTTTTATTCGGTTGAATCTGGTGCTTTTTGGTAGATTTCGACCAGTGAATTTGGGCGGTGATGATGAAAAAAAAAACGTATATTTTGTTGAGGATGGCGCGACACGGTTGGTGGATGGTAGATTTTTGAACCTGCAACCCCACTTTGCAGCATCTGATTATCGAAAAAATCTGAGCCAAGCCCCGTTTTCAAGAATCCGATCATTGTTTTTGATTTTTGTTGTTTTTATTTTTTTTTCCCAGTCGATGATGATAACAATCTATCTGAGACATCTACCGAGTTGCGATTTTTGGGTGTGTTCGTTTTTGTGTAGTTTTTTTTGAAAAAAGTGCCAAAACCGTAAACTTTTTAACGTAAAACGTAAATTTTTTAAACCGTAAACTTTTTATTCTAAACCGTAAACTTTTTAATCTAAACCGTAAAGTTTTTAACGTAAAACGTAAAGAGTTTTACGTGAAACGTAAAACGTAAAAAGTTTAAAAAGTTTTACGTAAAACGCTTAAAAAAACGTTTAAAAAAACGGTGCGTAAGTTGTAAAACGTAAAAAACAACGCTTAAAACAGTTTTACGTAAAAAGTTTAAAACGTAAAACGTAATAAAGTTTAATGTAAAACGTAAAAAGATTAAAAAAAATTAACGTAATACGTAAAACATACATTTTTTAACGTCAAACGTAAACTTTTAACGTAAAACGTAAATTTTTTAATGTAAAAATGTAAAGTTTTTAAAGTAAAACGTAAATATTTTAACGTAAAACGTAAAAACATAAAACGTAAACTTTTTAACGTAAAACGTAAATTTTTTAACGTAAAACGTAAACTTTTTAACGTAAAACGTAAACCTTTTTAACGTAAAACGTAATTTTTTTAACAAAAAACGTAAACTTTTTAACGTAAAAAGTCGGCCGTAAAAGCGGCGTGTTAAAAAGCGACGCGTTTAAAAAGCGACGCGTAAAAACGTAAAAGGTAAAAGGTTTTTCGTAAAACGTAAAACGTAAAAAGTTTTACGTAAAACATAAAACGTAAAAAGTTTTTCGTAAAACGTAAAACGTAAAACGCAAATAAAACGGGACTTAAAAAACGCCGCGTTAAAACGGGACGTAAAAAACGCCGCGTTAAAACGGGACGTAAAAAACGTTAACGTAAAAAACCGGGGGCGTAAAACGTAAAAAACCGACGCGTAAACATAAAAAACCGACGCGTAAAACGTAAAAAACCGACGCGTAAAACGTAAAAAAACGGGGCGTAAAACGTAAAAAACCGACGCATAAGACGTTAAAAACCGACGCGTAAAATGTAAAAAACCGACACGTAAAACGTAAAAAACCGACGAGTAAAACGTAAAAAAACGGGGCGTAAAACGGGACGGCTTGTAAAAAAACGGGACGGCTAAAACGGGACGGCAGAAAACGGGACGGCTAAAACGGGACGGCAAAAAACGGGACGGCAAAAAACGGGACGGCTAAAACGGGACGGCAAAAAACGGGACGGCTTGTAAAAAAACGTGACGCTAAAAACGGCGCGGCAAAAAACGTGACGTAAATAATGGGGCGAAAAAAACGGGACGTAAAAAATGGGGCGCAAAAAACGGGACGGCTTGTAAAAAACGTGACGTAAAAAACGGCGCGGCAAAAAACGGGACGGCTAAAACGGGACGGCAAAAAACGGGACGGCAAAAAACGGGACGGCTAAAACGGGACGACAAAAAACGGGACGGCTTGTAAAAAAACGTGACGCTAAAACGGCGCGCTAAAACGGGACGGCTTGTAAAAAACGTGACGTAAAAAACGGCGCGGCAAAAAACGGCGCCTAAAACCGGGCCTAAAAACGGCACTTAAAAACTACGGTCGCAAAATCGCCGTGAAAAAACGGAGCGTAAAACGGGTCGTAAAAAAACGCACGTAAAAAACGGGTGGTAAAAAAACGCGCATAAATTTTTTTTATATAAAAAATCTGATTTTCAAAATTTTTGTTTAATAAAGAAATCTTTTTAAAAAATAAAAAGTAATATAATAAAACTAAAAAGTAATATAATAAAACAAAAAGTAATTAAAAAATAATAAAGTGATAAAGACAAAAAAGAGTTATTTTACCAATCTACCCTTTTTGATTAAAATATAAAAGACATAATAAGACAAATTTTATTTAATATTAGTTTTTGTTACTTTTAATCTCATCCATCCATCAAGTTAATCTAAAGGCTATAAAGTGGTTCTCATGGTTCTCATAACTGGAGGTGGTTCTCATTTTAGCGATCCCATATATATATATATATATATATATATATATATATATATAGCAACTATTAAATGATGCATGATTTGTGACTTTATATGAATGAATATGAATGAACAAGTATGAATATTATGATAATTATTTCCCTAAGTAGATGTTAGAGATATGCGGGAATGATTAACTTGACAGATAAATTTTGAGAAATCAGCTTGAACAAATGAACAATGATCATGGAATGATGTAATAGGATAACACTGAATCATGCAAGGTTCATTTACCAGGTGTATTAGATAAGTTTTAGAGTAGTAATGACCGATTCATCATGATGGATGATCGAATGAAAGCATGTTGTCGAAGTTCGAGGTATATAATTACGAAGGGATACCGTTAGACCAGTCAGAGGGTATGTACTGAGGTTTCGGGGACGAAACCTTCCTTAAGGGGGGTAGACTTGTAACACCCCAAATTTCGTACGACATGTTAAAATGTTTAAGTGCAATACCCTAGTGAAAAGAAATGGTAAATATAAAATTTTACCATTATTAAAGTTTATAGTATTTGACAAATCTAAAATATTATAACTAGGCATGGAAGTTTATTAAGTTAGTATGTAATTATGAAGAAGTGTCTTGTTCTAATAGATGAGGGGGTTAAGTGAAAACTGTGTAATTGAAATATTTATCACAAAAAAAAAAAAAATGCCAAGTATGAGTATGTATGTGTGTGCGATCGTGAGAGAGGCCAGGAGAGAGTCTTCCCCCTTAAAAACCCTAACATACTAAATCCTTCAAATTAAAGAGGAGATTGAAGGCTAGTGGAATGCATGGATTAAGAATGATGATCCCTAAGCATTTCCTACATCAAGTAAGTCACAATTTGTGAAATGATGAACATTGATGAAATGGGTTTTTGATTAATCCGTGTATATATGCGAAATTAGGATGGTAATGAGTTAGAATCATCTCACGAAACTTGAATTATGCTTGGATTTCGGATTATCTTGATGTTTTTATGTAAACCCACTTGTAGGTAACAATGCCATGGAAATGTTGATGATATGTGTGTTTAATTAGTTGTAGTTTTGATATGTGAAGATAAATGTTGTAGGTTAATGTTATATAAATCTGAATTAGAGTGTAAATTGTGTGAAAATGTTGAATGTATTGATCTTGCTAAGAATTGGAATGGTTGTGCATAAATTTCTTGTACACTATGCTTGGTAGATGGTACGCACACAACGTGTTCGATGAAATGTCTAGGCTGAATTATTTGGGTTTAAACTTGGGTATTTGTTGAAATTGGATAATATAGAATAAAAATGAATATGTTTATGTTTAATTGGTGCCAAGATAACCATATGAATGAACATATGGAATGAAATTTATGTGAAGGTTAAAAGTGATGTTACAATGTTTAGGAACGAGAGTAAAGGAAAGCTTGAATCATACCCAAGATAAAGTGACGAAAAATCAAGGTAAGTTCTTTTGAACTTTATTTACTCTACTAGTAGATTTACGAATGATATTGAATGATATTAATTGATAATACAATTCGTGCAAATTCCTTTATAGATAAAGATTGGTTAGATGTAAGAGTTTATGTCGAAAAAGGTTTTAGAAGTTATGTTGTAATGAATGCGAAATAGCAAATCCCATGCGGATTTGGTTATGCTAATGAAGGTTATGTTAAGTCATACAAGTCGACCGGTTCTAGTTGGACAAGTCGAGTAAAGATAAGCTACCACCCGTTTTGAATGGGTGGTCATGAATGCTATGACGAATGCTTGAAATTTAATCCGTTATACGGATGGAAAGAAAGAATTATGTTGAAAGCGATTAACCCGATGTTACCGGGTTGTAAGTGATAAGCTTGAACCTCATCATGAGGGTATATGCCATTACCTATTTAATTGGGTAAATCGAATGCGTAAGAATAATGAAAGCAAATAAACGAATGAAGCTAATATATTGTTACATCGAGTTAAATGAGTATTACGGCTAACTTTTGAAGTTTTGTTATTGAATGTAGGTAAATCCTCACTTTAGGCGAATTGGAGCGAGCACGTGTCTATGTCATGTTATACCAAACGCTTCCGCTAGATTATTCTCATCCTTTTGGTCCATGACTTGTTATTTTGTCCAACTTTGTTAGTAGTTGTACATTTGTAAAACTTGTCGTCTTTGATTTTGGTAGTTTTATGCCAACGGGTTCGTAGAATGTTATTTGAATGATTATGTTAAAAACAGGGGGCACGTTCGTTTTACGAACGGGTCATGCCCAATTTTTGTAGAAAAACTTACTTTGTATCAAAGTTGGTATTTTTAATGATTTTAAATTACTCTTGTAAGTAACTTATTATTTTATGGAAAAGCGGACTTAACATTAGGTTGGTCACTTGTAAAAATCAACTTAAAGATTTACTTAGCTGGATAAGGATCAAAACGATTTCAAAATCGTAAGCGTTAGTTAAAATATGACCACTAAAATGAATTTTATATTCAAGAAATTCAATTTTTAAATTCAATATATCGATTGTTTTAGTTAACAAATGACGACAGGATAGATCGTTTGTGTTAGTCAACAAATGACGACATTCTTTGTCATTCAATTTACTAATGCCAAATGATGCGGAATAGTTTTAGTAAATTGAATGACCAAGAATGTCGTCATTTGTTGACTAACACAAACAATATATCTTGTCGTTATTTGTTGACTAAAACAATCGATATATTGAACTTGAAAATTGAATTTCTTGAATATAAAATTCATTTTAGTAGTCATATTTTGACTAACGCATACTATTTTGAAATCGTTATAGTTTTCTCAAACTCTAAAGATAATACCTATCCATGTGTTATCTTTTTCTTTTTATACAGCACCACTCCCCCTTTGCTTTCTCTCCCCACCCATGTGGGATAACTTCTAAACTACTACATCTTTCATTTTACACTTTGATCTTTTATTTAAACACTAGCAAACTGCTCTCTCAATCGTAAAAATTCAGATGTTAATCAATAGAGCTAGATACTTTTATGTTGTATCGTAATTTCATCAAGTATTTTATGCCATCTTTTCGAATCTTTCTCTTCTTTCGCCTTTGGAGAAGATTTATTAATGCGTTGCGTTATACCCCTAGAACTTGGCCTGCATTGCCTCATAATAAAGTTGCTGAACGGAACTTGGTGCTCTATCGATAAGCTCAAAAACCACATTGCATCCTGTAATCTGGCCCTTTTGCTGGCCATCAGAGGTGAACTGGAGGATGGGAATAAAACCTGATACTGGTTAGATCCTTGGTTACGAGATAAACCTCTCAACATTGCTTTCCCTAGATTGTTTCGTTTAGAGGCCGACAAAACATGTTGGGTGGCTGACCGTTGTGTCTTTGCCAGCGGGAATCTGAGTTCGCTGAACTGGAACTGGAGGACCCAAATTTTGGATTGACAGGCCATTAATGAGCTGGATTCTCTGGCGGTCTATCTCCGCTCATACAGCTTTAAGGATGGTTTTGATAAATGGCGTTGGATGGGTGATAACACAGGTGACTTTTCGATTGCTAAGGTTAAAAAGCTCTTTGAAAGGAACTCCCCTCTCCCGAATGATAATATCCTGGACAGGAACTCTCGGCTTCATTTGAAGCTCAATACTTTTGGATGGAGAGCCATTTTGCAACGCCTCGCGATGACCGACGCAATGATCAAAAAAGGATTTTGAATGGCCCAAACGTTTGATGTTTCTTCTGGTCTTGGTGGATCACATCTTCACCGGTTGCTATGTTGCGTCGAGGATGTTTCAATCTTTAGCTAGCAGATCGGACGGTCTTTTCTGTTTAATGAATTTTGCCGTTCAGGGAGTTGTTTACAACATTTCAAGGAACTATCTTTTTATTATTTTGAAATGTCTTCAAACAAAACAATAAACGGCAAACAAATGTACCATAGATTTTGATTTTGAAAACTTGTTTTGCTATATATTATTTTCGACCAAATTCGACAGGTATCTCATAACATTTATATGCCATCTCATCAAAACGAACAGTGCATATTATAATGTGTGACCATAGACGCAACAATAAAACTCTGAAATAAGGTTATCAACAACTTTCCAATAAAAAGCATAGTTTTCTTCTTTTCAGGCATACAGAGATGCAACTGTGGGAAGAAAGGTATACCTAAATTTCAAAGTTTTAAACACTGCTTATATTGTTATACAATACCACCTAACAGACATGCTAAGGACTATCTGCAACCTCAGATCCTCAATGACAATTTTACATTCAACAAATGGAATCTTATAAGGACAACTGAAACTGATAGACTTAAATATTCCACTTGCTTTTATTTTTCCTTGTTGAGAACTTAAGCGGCAGAGACTGATTGTGTTTTCTGTCGAGGAGGTATGCGAAGCCATGATTTCATCATGTCGTATGCGGTGAAACCGATCGCAACAGAAGGAACAATCTGTTAACAACAAAAGTGAACTCCTGGTCAGTATGCAGCAAATCAGGATTTAGATGTCGCGGCGTCTAATATTAGTTATGTTTTATCATACGTAAAACAAGTTGGAAGTCACCCAAAGTGTATTAACATAGTAACATAGATTTTGTAATCATAACTCATACCCGTTATTTATAAAAAATGTTTAGAACATTGGACAAAAATGTCGTGGGTCCTGGACGAGCCAACGAGCCGAGCCATTCGCTCGGTTACAAAATGAGGCGGCTTGGCTCAGGTCGTTTTAGATTGAGTTTTTTTAGCTAGTTTTTTTTCGAGTGAGTTGCGAGCCGAGCTGCGAGTCGCTAGCTTTTTGAACAGCCCTATGGGTCCACCCAACTCGACACATTTTGAACAATACAAAAAGTTGCTAGTTTTGACCCCATGGCAAAACCGGCCAGACTACCCATTTTGCCACATACAAATAAAAATACATCATATAGTCTTGTCAAGATCACATACAAATAAAAATACATCATATAGTCAAAGTGCTAGAATGATGTTGTGGCTTTTAATTGCTGGTATGATGACAAAAAAGGGTTTTGACATCTGGGTTTTGGATCACCAGTATAAGGGTGACATAAAGGTTCGAAAAAACCACATTGATCTGAATTTCTTCAACTGTGAGTATGATCGTAGGGATTGGGGGTACAAGGGTTACTTATGTCTTGATATAACTCGTTGTACCATGTTTAGGTTGCATTTTTGTAATAGCAAGCTAGGATGTAGCTCCAAACGTATGTTTAGAACTCGTAGTCCCCCGAGAATGGGGTGTTTAGTCTCTTATTTTTGGTCCCCAAAGCTTGTTTTGGGTGACGATGACACGGTGGAATGCCCCTTTGATTGATGTATTTGTGTTGTGATTAATATACTTTTGCCGGGCATTGCCCTTTACCCAAAAAAAAGATCACATTGCCACATACAAATAAAAATACATCATATAGTGATGTCAAGATCACATAATTGACCTTAAACCAAACCACACATCCTCATATGTATCTCAACTTCCTAAAACATTCCGCCTCGTGTCGTATACAATGTTGTAAAACAAGGTCTAGAAGGCCGAGTAATCGCTACAAGGTAGGTTGCCAAGGCGATTTTCTTCAACTCCGCCTAACTACTCGGAACTGATCAAACGTGGTCAGCCTCGGCCAGAATCGGATCTAATTTGGTCAACTCGGGCTGAGTTTGACTTTAAAAAAATAAACATACCTCCTACATCTTATCATCGATTTTTGAAATTCTTTACTATATGAACTTGTATTTTTTATATATATTGATATTCACGTATTTTGTTATAAATTAAATACTAGTAAACTTATGATATTTGACATATATATAATTTCCTGAAAAGTAATTTCTTTATAATTTAACATGTCCGAGTACTCTGAGTACTCCCTGGGTACTCTCCGCCTAGGCCGAGTACTCGCAACTCCCCAGTTGACCGACCCGGGAGCGCCTAGCGAATTCTACAACCATGGTTATATACATACATTGTCCCATAAAAGAAAGACCTATATCTACAATTGAGCAACACCTTTAAGTATACCATTGATCTAAACATGTTAAACCAATTATGCATAAAGGCGTACTGATAAACTAAAAAACGAACTTTATAAGCATTTACCTTAATGTAATTAATGCTGAGGCCAGCAAACAATTGCCTCCAACCTTGTTCAGAAACAATTGTGGTAATCCCCTTCCATGTACTCGCGTGTCTCGCACCACCACCAGCTTGAAGATTTTCAACCTAAAAACACATTTTTATAATCAAACACAGCACAAAACTAGAAAATCTTTATAAAAAAATAAAATAAAATAAAAACCTGCATCTGTCTTCTAACAACATCTAAAGGGTATGTAAAGGTTTGACCAAATAAACCAGCCAAAGCACCACATGAAAGACGCATCATGATCGATCTCTGATTCTCCTCAGATACACGGCTCTTTAGTTCTTCATAAATGTAGAACTTCAAACCAGCATATGGCAGTATACCAATAAGAGTTGGACCTAGTGTATATAAATATAAAATAAATAAAGATAAATCTACATAAAAACGTGTACTTTAAGATTTGCAATTTGGACGGTTAGTGGTTACATACCTACACCTCGGTACAGGCCACGCATCCCACCCTCTCTGTAAACACTCTCCAGCACATTTTTAATGCCACTGTAACGAGGTGGTGCGGTAATACTTTTAGAGCCATTCCCTACACTTGGTTTTGCATCCACAACCTATAATATTAATATTCGTACCCAATAAGTAAATGTGTATATATATGCACACAGCTAACAAATACACATGTAACGCAATAACTCACTTGATACGCGAGTTTAGTGCGAGCTAAATCCAGGGGATATGTGCATAAAACAGCAGTCCCTCCAGCTGCTGAACCTGCTAGAAGATCTACAACAGGCCCTGTACCAAATACAGAGTAGTTGTCTAATATCCAACAACGGTATTGCTCATATGTCATGAAATGCAATGCTGCATATGGAACAATTCTAAGAACACTAGCACCATTTCCCCTAAAAACATAAAAAATGTATTCATGTAATTTCCTTTTAAAAACATAAAAATGTATTCATGTATTATATCACATTTTTCGAATCTAATTAACAAAAGGGAAACTCGAAACCATACTTGTAAAATCCCGGAACCCCTTCATGTTTTAGCAGTCTTTTGAGCGATTGATAGACTCCAAGCGAATGAAAACCTTGAGTTCGAGTCTGAATGTAAAAAAAAATCAACCAATCAGCATCTTAAACAAAATAAATTAACAATAAATGAGCAGGAAACTGATTGAACCCCCACCTGCAATAAAATCTTAATTCGTTCCAGTGGAGCAACAGCAGTTTTAGCAAATGCTCCGGCAGCACCGCCAGCAATCAGTTCCTTTACATACACCGGCAACGTATCTATCGCAGAACCCTCAACCAACCCGGCCACATTCGTAGACAACGAAGAATCTTGGGAAGAACCCATTATTGAAAAATAATCTAAATACCAAAATCCAAACAACAAGTTCGATTTCGCTCCGAAATCCAACAAAATCTTTCTACCCACCCTGCAGTTTGAAATAACTTTTATCCCATCTATCTCTAGCAGTTTGCTCAACACAATGCAGAGAAAACCGCCGGAGCACCCACAAGAACACGTTCTCCAGACAATCTTTTTCAACGATGACAACAACCATATGCATCAAACACTAAAAATAGAAACTTTAATATCACAAACCGGTGGACTAGCCTAAATTCGAGTCAATCTTCCACATGGATCTCAAATACATAAACTTTCTCCAAAAATATCAAAACCCTTTCAAGAAATCTTTCAATCAACAACACCCAATTCAGATTTCTTAATATAAATCTCATAAGCCACGTCCCCTCAAGCAAAAATTCATTTTTTAGCAAACCCAATTCAGATTTCTCAATATAAATCTCACAAACCAAAACCCCTCAATCAAAATCCAATTTTTTGGTAAACCCAATTCAGAATTTCAGATCCTTTGGTGTGAGGGTTAAAATCTTGATTAGTTTTGGGTTTTTTTAGAGGCTAATTTGAGCAGGTATCTTGATGCATTGAAAGATTTAAGCCGGAAAGGGGTTACCTTTGTTGAGGCCACGTCACTGGTGAATGGTAGATCTTGCAGTTTCTTGGAAATTAGGGTTTAAATAATTCTGATTTGGGGGCAGGAAACGTGAAGTGGTCACATGGCCGAAGCCCCTTTATTTGAACACGAAACCTGTGATTGTTGACCCATTTCATGTGATTGTTGACTCATAACTTTTTCTAGTATTTTAACCAAATAGCGGAAAACAGTTTTCAAAAGGGTGTTACCAACACTATGCGGAGTGGGCGGGTATGAAGGCGTAGAAGTCTCTCTACGTCGGGCACACCGGCCCGAGGCTGGCGTGGGGAGGGGGCAGATTAGTTTTCAACGGCTTGGAGGGATCATGAGGTGTGAAGTGACATTTTTCAATGGTTAGTGAATTTTAGGTTGTTTTGATTGGTTATTGTTTATTTTTTTTTTTTATAAAAACGTCATTTTCATGCCTCTCCCACCCAGTGTTTTTTCTTACCACGCCCACTTGCTGACGTGGCTGTCACGTGACGCTTAATGTCTCATCTTCATGTCCACTCACTCCATATAGTCTAAATGTATCACTTCTCTCACATACCGATGAGGTTTATCATTTTTTTCAGAGAAAAGTACAATTTTAGTCTCTTGGATTTACACAGAATCACACTTTCAGACCTCATTTGAAAAAAAAAAATCAACACTCCGGCCCCTGTGGTTGTTGATTGCTCGCAATCAAGTCCCTTCCACTAATTTATGTCAGTCAACTGTTAGTTGCCTTGGGTATTTGTGTCCCTTCCACTGGTTGTCGGGTGCAGTGGTGGTAAGGTGTTACGGTGGTGAAGAAAGGTACGGCAGAGGTTAGTGGTGGTTGTGGGTGATTGAAGGCGGAAGAATGGATGAACTGGCGCCAGAGGGAACGGGGGTTTTGGGGCAGAATGGGGAAAATGGTGTTTAAGTTATTCTAGATTGAGCAAATTGGTAAATAATGATTCTGGTATAGAATCATTCAAACTGTTAACTAACAAATCAATATTATTGAATTTGTTTGATTTATGATTGAACCCATTTTCTAGTCCACGATGAAGCTACAACCATTTAGGGTAAGTTGAATTGAAGATGATGGTGGTTGTGAGTTGCAGAGTTTATAAGAAGACAAGACTAATTCGACTTGCACTTTTAGTCCTTAAGGGGCACTAAGGTCTTTCAACATAAATCTCAACGTTCAACTAACGGACGTTAGTGGGAAAGACCTGATTGCGAGCAATCGACAACCCCAGGGACCGGAGTGTTGAATTCTTTCTGTTAATTAGAAGAATCAGAAAGCAATTCTATAACATTTTCATTATGGTTTGCTTCTCTTTAAATGATTTGTTGACCGTTGTGATTTGACCTTTTTAGGTTGCAAATTTGAAAGACATATTAGCCAAAAGAGGGGCATGTGGGGTGTTTATCGCTAATTTGGACAACAAGGGATCTGACCAAATAGTTCAAGATGCACTTACGCGTCTTGGATGTAGAGAACACAAGGATGGGTGGGGGCCCGATAATGGTTTGGGTGATAGGTCGGGTGTGATGACTTCAATTTCATGGGAATTTTTCAATAACTAGGCTGGAAAGGAGGGTATTCCTCCCTTTGATCAAAATTGCATTCAGGGGTAGGAATGGTCTTTCTTCCACAGGATGAAGATTTGTCAAAACATGTGCATAAACGATATGCTTGATGAGTTTCTTGGGAGTTAAAGACAGAGTCTGAGCAAGGGTTTTTAATTACCATTAGATAAGTATCTTTTTCGGAATAAATATTGTATTAATATTAAGATTTTGGCTAAGATTGTAATTTTAAGTTTAGTACTTCAAGTATAATTTTCACCTTATTGTTTTTTTTCCAAAATAAACCAAAACCATCAAAAGATCTATTTTCAATTATTACTAGAGTGATCCCTCGCGATGCGGCGGAGTGGACAATTTCAGCACAACACATAATTCATTTTATTTATTGTTGTTGTTGTTGTTGTTGTTGTACTTTGTTTGGATGTATATGACTATATGATGGGCATATGAACTTCATGCATAGATGTTGGATCTGAGTTTGGTTTTGATTGTATTTTACGTTTGAAATTAAGATGGAAATGGATGAGTTGTGCAGCGGAATTAAGATGGAAACAAACTTTGCATACAATCAAACGAGAGTATTGCTTTGATCAAACATTTTTCACAATGAACCGAAAGATTGAATTTATTTCAAGAGTAAACTGCAATTTTACACCCTGAGGTTAGGGGTCATTGGCATGTCTACCCCCCCCTAAGGAAATAATTGCAATTTTACCCCCCACTGTTTGACCTTATGTCGCACTTTTACCCCCCGGCGTCAAAATGGGTAACCAGTCAACATTATAACCTGACGGTCAAAGGGTATAAATGTCATTTTGCTCTTATGTCAAGCTTATTTGATACAACACCCCCTATAAGAATCATACCACCGCATAATTACCCCCCAACCTTCCCACCATCGACCTTACCTTCTTCTCCGGCGATCCGTGTCTCTCCGGCGACGGCGACATCTCCTCTTCCGATCATTCTGCTCCTCGTCCGATCATTCTTCTCCTCGTCGGATCACAACAACCACAGCCGCTAGCTTCAGATCAGTGGAAATGCCGGTCTTTTGGATAATCCGCTATATCATCCGCCACACCAAAGGTATAATCGGCCAATGTTAGTTAATCAGGGTCAGATTTAGTCATTATCATGTTATAAAACAAGGTTTAGGGTCTGATTTGGTTCACTGTTGGTTTTTCTACAGTTGACCTGACGATGAGCTTATCAAGCTCATATTTGGTGCTCCACCTGGTGGTCTCTGTGTTTGGGAGGCATGTCCTCAACTTCCATCTACCACCGGAGAGTTGAGCGGATGGATGTTATTTAGCTTATGTGTAATATGTAGGTTAACTTAACTTAATCGAACCTTTTGTGTAATATGTAGGTTAACCTAACTTAACTTATTTAGCTTTTGTTGACATTATGTTTGATAAAAATTAGGAGCACACTCATGTGCATTTGCAGGTTGTAGGCATAAGTTGAACAGAGTTTGGGCATAACACACACTGGTTGATCACAGTTTGGGAATAATTGTGCTTAATCAGATGCATAGAACACTGGTTGTAGGTTGGTCACAGTTTGGGCATAATCATGTACTTAATCAGTGTGAATGAAATAGCAGCACACTCATTATGTTTTGCAGCTTGTTTGATTGTATGCATTTGCAGCTTGTTTGATTGTATGCATTTGCAGCTTGTTTACACTCATTATGTTGACATTAGCAGCATACTCAACAGTGCCATAAGTTGACATTAGCAGCACACTTATATGCTGGAAATTGTACCGGCCATAGAACACACCCTGGTTGATCATGTATACACTCATTATGTTGACCTGGTTGATGATGTATACACTTATGTGCTGCAAATTGTGCAGCACACTCAACAGTGGCTTAATCAGATTCTGGATGTATACACTTATGTGCTGCAATTATGATTGTTTTGTTCCCACTGGTTGAACAGATTCTGGATGTATACACTCATTATGTTGACATTGCAGGTATGATTGTTTTGTTCCCACTGGTTGAACAGGTATTTGCTTGTTGGTTTGAACACCTTATAGAAATAACTGATTGCATATAAATGTAAAATTGTTAGTGCAGGTTCTGAATTAGTAACATATGCATAGAACAGGTTCAGAATTAGTAATTTACCAGTTTTGGAGTCTTTGCTTGTTAGGTTTCAGATTTTTTAACAGGTATGATTGTTACGTTTCAGATTACGTGTTCAAAGAACAGGTATTTGCTTGTTAGGTTTTAGATCAAAGAACAGGTATTTGATTTTGGCGGGAAGGGTTTTTGTAAATTTCAGGGGGTAATGTTGTGTGTTAACACAAAGTACAGGGGGTAATAGAAAAGGACAAATTAGTAATTTACCAGTGGGGGGTAATTGTGCGACTTAACATGAATGTTGGGGGGGGTAAAATGTAAGGGTAATATAGTCATTTCAACTTAGAGTTAACAGTTCTGTTACCCATTTTGACGCCGGGGGGTAAAAGTACGACATAAGGTCAAACAGTGGGGGGTAAAATTGCAATTATTTCCTTAGGGGGGTAGACATGCCAATGACCCCTAACCTCAGGGTGTAAAATTGTAGTTTACTCTTATTTCAATTACGATTACAATTGCAAAGATTGAATACAAACTCCCCCTCAGCCAGAGCTCAGTGTTTGTTCGTGCAGAGAAGACGATTGTTGCAAAGAGCTAATAGAACAGTACAAAGCACTGTTCTATTTATAGGCACTAGCAAACCACTGAGCATCTAAACTGACGTCACCATGAAAGTGACATCTAACCTCCTAACAAACTCTAACCTCTGATCAATACAAACACTGCTATGCTAAACTACTGCTATTACATTTCAATACATAAAGACATATAAACTACTGCTGTATCCTTCCACTGATGTGAATCCAGTAGCACTTGTCCGGATCAGCAGTACTTGACTCAAGGCAGTAGATTGAACAACAGAGCTTTAGTCTTCTTATCAGGCCTTTACTTCAGCAGCAGTTTGTGGGTCAGCAATTTATACGGTCAGTAGATTGGAGGTCAGCAGACGTTGAAACAACTTTCAAGGGGAGAGACTTGTATGAAACATCTGCTTATTCTGGATCCACTGCTCTGACCCAGTTTTGGCTTTAATTATCTGTTCCTCTGATAGGGTTCAATCCCAACAATCTCCCCCTGGAACAGATAATGCCAAAACCCTTCATTATTGTGGAACTTTATTGCCTCATCAACAGTTCCCTTATCTGACCTTTAAGTTGTAATTCAAAGTCTAGGGCATCTTTATCATCATCATCCCTGCCAAGTGGAAGATCAAGGAGATCCTGCATATCTTCAAGACTTAGGCCAAGTGCTTGTTCCCTTGTTATTTTCTTCACTTCTCCACCAGACCTGAACAGAGTCAATACATGGGTCTGTTTGTCAGTTACCCACTTTAGTACTTTTGAGCCTGGTGGGTTTCTTGGGAGATTTTTATTCGATGAGGAGTTTGGAGATGCTGGCCTATTGAACACTGTCTGAGCAGTGCTTGCAGGTTGATTTAGGTCAAGAGATTCAGCTAACATTACTTTAATACCTTCCTTTACAAGCTCATCTCCTGCCATTAATTCACTCACTGATTCAGTAACCAACGGTTTTTGATGCTTTCTTTTGTAGATAGCAGCACCAGTTGGAGCAGTGGCTCTCCTGATTTGCAGCTTTGTTGGTCTTTTTGAAACCTCTGCTTCAGGATAATCAGGCTTTTGAGGAACTTTGGGATCTTTCTTTCTTAGTTCCTCCAACCTTTTGTAGGTAGCCCTGACTACATCTTTTTTCCATCTTGCTATTTGTCTTTTGTTCCCATAATCAGCAGCAACCAATTCCTCTTTCATTCTCTTCAGCTCAATTGTTTTATCAGGCACATTTTTCTTGTACTTTGACCATTCTGGAGGAGTGTGTTGGACCTCATTCTTTATCATTTCTTGAATCCTGGCTGCTTCTTGTTCAAGCTCAGGAATGGTCCACTCCTTGTACATGTGCTTTTCTCCCTTGTATTTCTTTGTTGTCATAATGCTTTCAATGTAGTCTTTTCTCAGAGTCTCATCTGCTCTTTCTGAGATTTGCTGACATACATTTTTTGCAAATTCTTCCAGGGATCTGACTTGTGTGAGCAAGTATTGATAGTTCTGCTGTATTTCCCTATCAGATTTCTCTTTTGTGTTTCTTTTTGAGATATCCTCTGCTTGCTTAGCCTTGATTTTTAAATATTCTTCAATACTGTTAGGCCTGGGATATCCTTTTACTGATGGCAGCTTCCTTTTAGCAGGGTTATCCTCATAGTAGAAAGATTTAATTTCTTCTCTGACTGCTATGAGCTCAAGAGGAAATTGAACACCTGCAGGAGCTAAGGGTTGTTGGACTTGTGCTGATGAGATAGGAATAGGCTTGGGTATTGTGACAAGTGACAAGGATTTTGAAGATGTTGGTGGTGGTGAATAGTCATCATCTTTAAGGATTAACCTTCTCCTTTTTGTTTGAGGATGGACGGATGATGTTTTGGGTGGAATAGTGGTGGTAGATTGGGTGGCAGTGGTTTGTGATTGACTAACAACTGTTGAAACAACTGGTGTTTCAACCGCTGTTGTCATTACAGCAGATGTTTTAACATCTGTTGTCTTCTGCTTTTTGGCAGCAGGTGATGTTGTTTTTGGTGGTGATGGTGGTAAAGCAGTGGATGTGGTGTGTGTTGAAGTGGTGTGTGTTGAAGTGGATGGTGGTTTTTTAGCAGACTTTGAACGTCTGGTTGGGATGGATTTGGGTTGCCTTACTTTTCTAGTAGGCTTCTTCTTTTCATCACAGGATTTTCATCATCCTTTGACCCTGAAGTACCCTGATCTGGATAATCCACCCTAGCTTTCTTCTTGACCTCTCTATCCTTTTTGACACTTGCAACTGCTTCTGCCAGTGCATTTGTGGTCTCATCAATTTTCTTGCTACCATCTGGCAAAGGGATATTTTTGGTCATGTTTTCTTTTTCTGGTTCAAGGTAAAGACCATCATCTATTCCCTTCTTCTTCCACTCCTGAATTTTCTCCCCCTTTTTGGCATTATCTGGAGGGAGTTGATCAATAAAGAGGACATTTGGAGGAGCAGTGCCAGTGGTATGTAGGATCTGGGCTTTTAGAGCCTTGAGATCAGCCTGGGTGTTCTTGAACCTAGACTCCATTGTATTTCTCAGCTTTAGTACATGTTTTTCATGTTGCTGATCTGCCATTTGTGCTTGTTGATGGAGAAAAGGTTGAAATAAATTCCAGAGCACATTTGTAGCAGGTGCTTGTGGTGGAGCAGGTGCTTGAGGTGGAACAGCAGTGGATTGCACCTTTTGTACTTGTAACAATTGTTGCAGCATATCTTTGAGTTCTGCAACAGAGTTATCAAGTTTTTCAACACGATCCATCAATTTCTGGTACTTTAAACCATCACCCAATTTAATGGGATCATCTGATTTCCCACTAGCAGTGGTTTTATCAGTGGTTGAGGTAGGGAGTTTACTCCAAACATTAACCACTGATGCCCCTTTTTCTTGGTACTGGGGTCTTCTCCCTTCAACACTTGACAGTCTTTTGATGTTGCCAGAGGTCAAGAAAAGTCCACTGGTATATCAGAGGTGCTATGGAAGGAATTGCCTCCAAGGAAGTCTTATTAATGTAACCACTGTCCAACTGTAAACCAGTGAGTTCAACAGTTGTAGTGGCTGCTTCACTTGGATTACCACCAAGAGTTACTTGTAACTCAAGGGGTGTAACCTCCTCAGGTTGTGTTGGTGGGTTAGCAAAGGTTGATACATCAGACCCAGTCATTTGTTGAGGCATATTCTCATTGATAGGTGATTGAGAAGGACTGGTTAATGCTTGGTTCAAATCAATTGCATCCAACAGAAGTTTAGTTGGTGAGAGAATTGTGGATGTGATGTTTGGTTTAGAAACAGAATTTGCCCCGGGAATTGGGCTGTGGATGATGGAAACAAGTGATTCCAGAGCATCATATTGTGGTATCCCAATTTGTACAACCTGTCCTTTTTGTGAAGAAGCAGGAGGAGTTTCAGGTATGGTTGAGATATTTGTACCAACTGCTATGAGGAAGTAGCAGCAGTGGTTTCTTGTGACTTTTGTGCTGTCACTGGCAGTAGCTCTGGTATCTCATCCTCCAGAGTTGCCTTTTTGATGGGTTTGGAGGGTTTTTGAGCTTTTCTTTTTGTTGGCTTTTTGGTGATTGTAGGTGTGGGTTTCTGTAACACCCTTGTTATTATTGTAAGGGTTTTCGTATAAATAACGAAAATAAACGTGTAATTACGATTAAGAATCCTTAGAAAATACGAGTAATCTAAAACTTTTACAACTTAAAAGTTTTCAACATAATATAAATAAGTTCGTCGTTTAAAAATTATGACGTAACGCCGTGCGGAAGCTTTAATCTCTATCGTGTTCGGTTCTTCTTCGAGCTTGATCTTCATTCGGGCACTCTTGGCAATCACCTATGATCAAAACCAACTTAAAAGTTAGTTTTGATAGTTAAATAACAAGTTTAAACAAGTTATATGGGATTAGAAATCAAGGCATTTGAACAAAATAATTAAATACAAGAAATTATATATTTTGTTTTCAGCCCCTTCACCCGGCCGTGTCAAAAGATCACCCGGCCGTGTCAGCTTAACATATATTTTTCACAGCCCCTTCACCCGGCCGTGTCAAAAGTTCACCCGCCAGTGTCAACTCTGCACGTTTATTTTTCATCAAATTTGCATCCAAATCTATCCAAACTCATTTTAATTGCTTGGGGTTCGTTTCTTAACATGTCTAAGCTATCATCCATTACCCGGATCCATTATTCATATAGTTTACGCTCCTGTTACTCGGTTTACGTTTTTCTTTATTACACTTAAGCCAACATTTTACCACCTACTTTATTTTGACCCGTTTAGAAGTTTTCATGCATTTAAGCATCAAACTCGCATTTCTCTTTGTACACTTCGTATTTCCATTTTTTTAAATAGCCTCTTATATTCCACAACAACTATTTTGTAGTGGATTTAGCATAACGGACCGTTATTCTAAATTTTACCCTTTGGATAGTCATTCTACGTAATTGACTCGTTCTTAGGCATTTGACTCTCAAGGTTTATACTTACAACTCTTATATATATCTAAGAGTTGCATAATCATAATACTAGTATCTAAACGACCTCTAAGGGTCATTTGCCCGATTTACAAATCATGGGCGTTTTGGTTATTTTTAGTCCCTCATTTACGATGAAGGACTCTCGCTAATTATTTGACCCATATTTGCATGTTTATCTAGCAACTTAACTATGCGTACCTGGCTCGGGTCAAGGTATTGACCCGTTTACATAACTTTTTGCTTTAAATCTTTCTAGTTAAAACAACGCGCGTTTATGTTGTTTCCTGTGATTACAACACTCAACAAGCAATCATCAAATATTATTGGCAAATGGTGTTAACAACACCATTTGACCCGTTTAGTCGAAATGACCAATTGTCATTATAAGATGGCACTTAATTACCATTTCACCCCTTTAACCTATCCCGGATTACTTTTTTTTTAAATCAATCAACTTGAAAGTCGTTTCCTGTTTTATTTGACCCATTATGACTTATGCCAAATGGTGTCGTTTTAAATCCCTTTATCTATTCGTTAACCCATGTCCGGATTACCATTTCACCATTTTCACTTGTTCCGACTAGCATTATATCGCGCCGGAATATCATGTTTCATTTACTTAATATAAATCGTATTCCATGCTCACAATTAAGCATTTTGTAATAAAAGTAAAAAGGGCGTAAGCTTAACTTACCTCGCATCCAAATTACGCATTTCCTTTCCTTTTTGATTCGTTTGACCCGCTCACTCATCAAGCTTCCACCTAGCTCGTTAGGCGTCAAACTATCATCATAATTCATAATATGGTTAGATTAGTCATTATCAATTATGACTACTCCATCTAACGGGTCTTATGTCGACTTTATCACTCGATTAAATCATCGGTTAGTTTGACTTCCTAAAAGTCAATTGATCTATCAACATATTCAAATGCACACTTCCCATGGAATTTCAACATTTTAGCTTCGTTTAGGCATTTTAACAAACACCTAGTGGGCATAATTTCACTAAATCAAAAATCAAGTTTCATGACTAACTATTTAGCCAAGATTAAACAATTCTTGCAAGTTTAATATATCTAGTATGCATAATAACATCTAGATTCACCTCATGTAAATAAATAACACTCAATTTATAATCTAATTTCTAGTGTTCTTCATCATTCTACAACACCCATTTAACACACATATAGGTGATCACCAAATCATTCAAGTCATAGCATCATATGTATGATTTTCACTTAGGGTTTAGTTCCTAAGCATGTGTACATCACTAACTTAGCCATAGCTCCTCTAATCCTTACATAATTCGCGAATTATGATGCTAACTCAAATTTTGCAACTTCACGAATCATCAAATTTTTACATACCTTGTGATCCCCATGACTTGGTGATCGTTTTTATGTGATCATGCATCGATTTAGGACTGAAATCGACCTTCAATTTGATGATTTTTGGCACTTTAGGGTTTCACCCTTCTTGGTCGCTCCTGAAGATCGATCCACACACACACCTTGTGTGTGTGGTGTGTTTTTTTTTTATTATTAATTAGAACTTGTTTCCTTTTCAACGGTTTTGGTCCCTCAAGTTTAGATTTTAATTATTAGGGACTAGAACTACATATTTTATTTACTTATTTACACCTTGTTAACTAGGTTAATTATTCCTAGTTAACTTGACGGGTTCGGGAAGCTATAACCCGTTATATTTTAAATCCCGTTAACTCAGGCTCTTATGAACTTAATTCCTTAAAACTTTGATTCGTTTTTATTTAATATTAGGATTTCTTATTTAAATCCTAATATTTACCGGGTTATTTTTACCACTAACGGTACGTTACCCGTCTTTTAGTATTAACGGAGTTTGATTACCAAACCAGTTTTCGGGGTGTTACAAGTCTACCCCCCTTAAAGAGGTTTCGTCCTCGAAACGTTTCTTACATAGTTCATCGAGTTCTAAACTCAATGCGTTTGACCTGAGTAATCTTTTAAGCATTACTCATACTTTAACCAATTGTTAGTATTACCAGAAAAATTATGGTAATATCTTTTTGGTTACAGAACATCTACGTACCTCATACGACATAATGTAACTTGAAATAACGTAATTCCGTTATTTCTACTAGTTTAGTTAACTTAGCGATATCCATCGCTTTTATATATTATCGAACTCTTTGTGAATTCGTTACCTTGACCCGTTTAAAGGTCTTTAGTGAAATCTTTCTCTTTTAGCAACTATTTCTTTTATTTTAAAATATATTTATTCGGTTCAGTTACTCCGAATCCTCCGCTTACGAGCAAACCAAATTTCTCGATTTGAATTGCTGACCTTCACCGGTCTCACTAACTAGACTTATTAGTCCAGTTACTTTTTACCGCTCGCTTGGTTATAATGCGATTCTTCTTCACATTACATTTCTTAACCGTGATCGTGTCGCATCATGTTTAATTTATATATCTACCTTTCATTTTCGAAAAGATCACTTTTCGAATATATCGTCTTGCGCCTATCAGCGTCAAGACTTGAATCTTTCATGCTTACTATTCAATTTCCTATCAGAATTTATATTTGTAAAAATGTTATTTCTTACTAAAACTGAATTTTAGTCTAACGTTTTTCTCTTTAACTATGTCAATTACTCATATCAAGGAAATTGACAACCCATAATTTATTGTTTTCCTTTCTCGTTTTACGCGAGGAATCGTAACAAGTTCCCTCACCTTACACTATTGACCCGTAGGTTCCTTCACTTAACCTCGTAGGCTATTTCCTTAAGCTTTCATCTCTTTAAGACGAGGCCCTTATGATTCCTTTGCTTCAATTCATGACCCGTGGGTCATTTTGGCCCCGTAGACCTTTACACTAATTAATATCCCGTAGGTTATGATGATCCCGTAGATCATCTTTTATTCTAGTCTTTATTCAATTGTCTATTTATACATATATAGCTTTAAAGCATCTTTTTTATGGTTAGAATTATTCACTTTTACTTTTTGGATTTCGTTTGACCTTGACCGTAGTCTAAGGCTACATTGTTTTCTTTCAAATTATCTTTCCGACTTCGTGACTTCTAACGTCAATTACACGTCGATTTGCCCTACACTTACCGTTACCCGGTTCTTACCTATACTTCTTTACGTCCCATTACCCGGGTTCTTTTATTCTAATGTTTTTAACGCCTATAACTCCTTTACATAGGTTTATTAATATTTCGCACTTTTATTTATTCAATTCGCGCTTACTTACTTTAGCAAGTGTCATCCTTTATTAAATTTGTTTGACTTGTTCGTGTGAAAATTCATCACTTATGAATGTCAAACTTCAGTCTTTGTTCGACCCGTTCAGCTTTGAAATAGTTGAATGTAATTTATCAAAATTTCTATTTGCAGTATCCTATCGTCCTTTAGTCATGCCCCAAAACCCGAGTCTTTTAACTTTCCATCCGAGTTCCCGTTTCTCGGTCTACGCATGTGTTTAAATCCTTACTCACCAACCGGGTGTTTTACCGAAGTCGTTATTATTGCAACCCTTACGGTATGCATTATGACTTCGTTTCGCTTTTATATTCCTACTTTATTCTTAAGTTTGGCGTTTTACCAAATTGGCCCGTTAAGAGTCATATTTGCATTCTCCGGGTTCGAGTGTAAGCACACCCCTCCCAATGCACACCTTAATCGTTTTACATTAATCTTTGTCCCTTCACTCGGGCTCATCATCCTAATGTAATACGCTTCCGTCACCCGGCTGTGCGTTTACATTATTATCAAATATTTTGCTCATTTGATTCATTTGGGTACTTTTTTTTTAAGTTAGTCCCATTCACCCCGCCCTTACTACATCGGATGTAAATGTGTCCGCTATAAGAAACTCATGGTATCATGTGCCACTACTTACTTGGCCAGAGTAAGCGATTAACACATGACATACACGACCTTTTTATAGTTTTCACATCACGCCCTATGTAAGTAACGCCTCTATTTGTTTCTCTTGGAAACAATATCCCGAATACATTTTCTATTCGGTTTTCCAAGTTTCTAATTTACATATGCAACAATCATTCTCTACATGTTTGTTGCATATTCCTATTTGTGCGTTTACATTTAAAAGCGTGCACCTGGTAATGTTTGCCCCGACGGGTGTTCCTTGCCATTAACCTTGTTCACGGTCGTTACGCGATTTAGTCCTTGGTGAGCATGCTCCTCTTGTCATACTTCGGACCGTTCCTCTATCATATCCGTAATTTGTTCAACCCTCGTCATCTTCAAATGCGAGTTTCCTCCAATTAAAACATTCATAAAAGTTAGTAATGTCAACTTTACTAAATGCCCGTATCATAATACAAGGCTTTTCTACTATACGTGTTAACGCACGTAATTTTGTTAACTATATCTATTATTTAATTGAGGTATCGTATATTACACGATAACCCTATGTGTTGTTTACAACACTTTAACATGCTAAACCATTAAAATACACGTACTTACCGGATTTGCGATCAAGCCTCGAACCGAACACACTTTACTTTTTAACCATGAGCTCTGATTACCAACTTGTAACACCCTTGTTATTATTGTAAGGGTTTTCGTATAAATAACGAAAATAAACGTGTAATGTAATTACGATTAAGAATCCTTAGAAAATACGAGTAATCTAAAACTTTTACAACTTAAAAGTTTTCAACATAATATAAATAAGTTCGTCGTTTAAAAATTATGACGTAACGCCGTGCGGAAGCTTTAATCTCTATCGTGTTCGGTTCTTCTTCGAGCTTGATCTTCATCCGGGCACTCTTGGCAATCACCTATGATCAAAACCAACTTAAAAGTTAGTTTTGATAGTTAAATAACAAGTTTAAACAAGTTATATGGGATTAGAAATCAAGGCATTTGAACAAAATAATTAAATACAAGAAATTATATATTTTGTTTTCAGCCCCTTCACCCGGCCGTGTCAAAAGATCACCCGGCCGTGTCAGCTTAACATATATTTTTCACAGCCCCTTCACCCGGCCGTGTCAAAAGTTCACCCGCCCGTGTCAACTCTGCACGTTTATTTTTCATCAAATTTGCATCCAAATCTATCCAAACTCATTTTAATTGCTTGGGGTTCGTTTCTTAACATGTCTAAGCTATCATCCATTACCCGGATCCATTATTCATATAGTTTACGCTCCCGTTACTCGGTTTACATTTTTCTTTATTACACTTAAGCCAACATTTTACCACCTACTTTATTTTGACCCGTTTAGAAGTTTTCATGCATTTAAGCATCAAACTCGCATTTCTCTTTGTACACTTCGTATTTCCATTTTTTTTAAATAGCCTCTTATATTCCACAACAACTATTTTGTAGTGGATTTAGCATAACGGACCGTTATTCTAAATTTTACCCTTTGGATAGTCATTCTACGTAATTGACTCGTTCTTAGGCATTTGACTCTCAAGGTTTATGCTTACAACTCTTACATATATCTAAGAGTTGCATAATCATAATACTAGTATCTAAACGACCTCTAAGGGTCATTTGCCCGATTTACAAATCATGGGCGTTTTGGTCATTTTTAGTCCCTCATTTACGACGAAGGACTCTCGCTAATTATTTGACCCATATTTGCATGTTTATCTAGCAACTTAACTATGCGTACCTGGCTCGGGTCAAGGTATTGACCCGTTTACATAACTTTTTGCTTTAAATCTTTCTAGTTAAAACAACGCGCGTTTATGTTGTTTCCTGTGATTACAACACTCAACAAGCAATCATCAAATATTATTGGCAAATGGTGTTAACAACACCATTTGACTCGTTTAGTCGAAATGACCAATTGTCATTATAAGATGGCACTTAATTACCATTTCACCCCTTTAACCTATCCCGGTTTACTTTTTTTTTTAAATCAATCAACTTGAAAGTCGTTTCCTGTTTTATTTGACCCATTATGACTTATGCCAAATGGTGTCGTTTTAAATCCCTTTATCTATTCGTTAACCCATGTCCAGATTACCATTTTTCACTTGTTCCGACTAGCATTATATCGCGCCGGAATATCATGTTTCATTTACTTAATATAAATCGTATTCCATGCTCACAATTAAGCATTTTGTAATAAAAGTAAAAAGGGCGTAAGCTTAACTTACCTCGCATCCAAATTACGCATTTCCTTTCCTTCTTTATTCGTTTGACCCACTCACTCATCAAGCTTCCACCTAGCTCGTTAGGCGTCAAACTATCATCATAATTCATAAGATGGTTAGATTAGTCATTATCAATTATGACTACTCCATCTAACGGGTCTTATGTCGACTTTATCACTCGATTAAATCATCGGTTAGTTTGACTTCCTAAAAGTCAATTGATCTATCAACATATTCAAATGAATACTTCCCATGGAATTTCAACATTTTAGCTTCGTTTAGGCATTTTAACAAACACCTAGTGGGCATAATTTCACTAAATCAAAAATCAAGTTTCATGACTAACTATTTAGCCAAGATTAAACAATTCTTGCAAGTTTAATATATCTAGTATGCATAATAACATCTAGATTCACCTCATGTAAATAAATAACACTCAATTTATAATCTAATTTCTAGTGTTCTTCATCATTCTACAACACCCATTTAACACACATATAGGTGATCACCAAATCATTCAAGTCATAGCATCATATGTATGATTTTCACTTAGGGTTTAGTTCCTAAGCATGTGTACATCACTAACTTAGCCATAGCTCCTCTAATCCTTATATAATTCGCGAATTATGATGCTAACTCAAATTTTGCAACTTCACGAATCATCAAATTTTTACATACCTTGTGATCCCCATGACTTGGTGATCGTTTTTATGTGATCATGCATCGATTTAGGACTGAAATCGACCTTCAATTTGATGATTTTTTGGCACTTTAGGGTTTCACCCTTCTTGGTCGCTCCTGAAGATCGATCCACACACGCACCTTGTGTGTGTGGTGTGTTTTTTTTATTAATTAGAACTTGTTTCCTTTTCAACGGTTTTGGTCCCTCAAGTTTAGATTTTAATTATTAGGGACTAGAACTACATATTTTATTTACTTATTTACACCTTGTTAACTAGGTTAATTATTCCTAGTTAACTTGACGGGTTCGGGAAGCTATAACCCGTTATATTTTAAATCCCGTTAACTCAGGCTCTTATGAACTTAATTCCTTAAAACTTTGATTCGTTTTTATTTAATATTAGGATTTCTTATTTAAATCCTAATATTTACCGGGTTATTTTTACCACTAACGGTACGTTACCCGTCTTTTAGTATTAACGGAGTTTGATTACCAAACCCGTTTTTTGGGTCTTACAGTTTCAAAACAGTTGTTCTGCTGCTTTGATCACCTTGAGCAGTGGCTCAGCAGCAGGTACCTGAGGAGCAGTGGTAGCTGCTAAATTCTGCTCAGGCACCTCTGCTTGTGTTTTGCAAGGTGTTAACATTCTTGTAAAAGTTTCAGCAGTTAAGCTGTTCATTTGAAAATAATCACCTTGGTTTATTGCAGCAATATCATCCTTACTGAATTTCTTTTCAAAATAATAACTTAAAAACCTTGGAAACTGTAAGAATGATTTTGTTTCAACATTGTTAACCAAATCATTAAAGATTTCCCGGGAATAATTAAAATTTTCTTCTTGAAGAATAGCATATCCCAGATTTTGAATCTTTAATGGTATTTCATTAAAAGAAGTGGTTTTGTTTGAAACACACAATAGGAGGGTATGGAATAAAAACCTTGTTGCAGAAGGAAAGAAACCTTTTTGTAAGGTAGCTTTCTTCATCATTGTGTCTGCATACCCTCTCTCAATGAAGTCAATTTTTAACTCGTTTTTAGGGAAAGAAGTTTTACCTTGCTGATCCTCGAGTTTAAAGACTTCTGATATAGATTGTGGCGTGATTTGAACTGCTTTACCCTTTAAAGAGGAGTTAATGGCTACCACAGTTTCACCTTGTGTGTCAAGGGTTGCGTTTTTCCAAAACTCTCGTTGGGTTGCTAAGTAAATTGGTGCGTCTGCTGTTAACAAAGTTTTGTACTTTGATTTAGACATTATGTCGATGATGAAGTCGAACGCATTGGTGGTACCAGGTTTTGTGAGAAGACCCAGTAGATTGTGGGATGGTTTGTGGGGAATTTCAGTGGGATTGACCTTTTGAGAGGCCGCTTTCGACGATGATTTGGAGGTGGGTTTTGCAGATGGCTTCGATTTTGTCATTTTGAGGATGATTATCGAAGAAATTTGTGAAGAAATGAGATGGAAAAAATGCTTTGAGAAGAGAATTTTCGAGAATTCAATTCGACAGTAAAACCCTGTTTTGGTGGTGAGTGGGGGTTTTTATAGAGGAAAAAAAGAATGCTGACGTGGCAGCGGTTACAAAAGGTCTGACCACAATGTACTGCCCACGTGACAACCTCTGATGAAATGAAGGACAGTACTTTTATGAAAGTTACTGGTGAAGGCAGTGGTTATGGAAGCAGTGGATGATTTTCACTATCAGTGGATAAGACACTGCTTTTGAACAACAGTGTTTATCAAAGAGATGAGGGAACATGGGTTGACTTTCAGTAGTGAACAGACTTTGAAGCAAAGCAAACTTTTGAACAAGCAGTGGTTATGGCAGACTTTTAAGGATTTTAATGAAAATTTCATTTTTAGCTATTTTTAAGGATGGATTTTTGATTTTCTGAAAACATTTTAATGCTTTTATTCAGAGAAAAACAAGATGTTGCTTGTTATTCCATGTTTAGCATCCCAATTCTAGAGACCAAGCTTTCAAAGGTGGCTGTATCAAGTGCTTTTGTGAGCACATCTGCCAACTGGTCTTTAGTTGGGACATAATGCAGAGAAATCAAACCTTTTTCATAGCAATCCCTCACAAAGTGATGTCTGATGTCGATGTGTTTGGTGGTTGAATGGGAAACTGGATTTTTGATGATATTTTCTGCTGCCTGGCTATCCAACATGAGTGGTGTCTTTAAGGCAGTGATACCAAAATCCAGCAACTGGTTTTGAAGCCACAGGAGTTGGGCTGTACAGCTTGCAGCAGCAATGTATTCAGCTTCAGCAGTGGATGTTGAAACAGCTGCTTGCTTTTTGCTTTGCCAAGAAACCAAGCAATCGCCTAGAAACTGGCACCCTCCTGAAGTGGACTTCCTTGTGGTGTGACATCCAGCAAAGTCACTGTCTGAAAAACCTGAAAGCTTGATATTCCCATTAGCTGGATACCAGATACCAAGTGTGGGAGCACCTTTTATGTATCTGAAGATCCTTTTTACAGCAATGAGGTTTGATTTTCTGGGAGCTGATTGACTTCTTGCACAGACACATGTTGCAAACATGATGTCTGGCCTAGATGCAGTTAGGTACAATAAAGACCCAATCATGCTTCTATAAAGAGTTTGGTCAATCAGCTCATCCTTTTCATCAGACATGACAAGCTTATTTGTTGCCATGGGTGTGCTGCATGGTTTACAATCATTCATATCAAATTTATTCAAAAGTTCTTTAGCATATTTGCTTTGATGAATGAAAGTTCCATTTTGCATTTGCTGAACTTGGAGACCAAGAAAGCATTGCAACTCACCCATTGCACTCATCTCAAACTCAGCTGTCATGAGTTCCCTAAACTCTTCACACATTTTGTTACATGTGCTTCCAAAAATATTGTCATCCACATAAATTTGGACAATCATTAAATCCTTCCCTCTCCATTTTAGAAACAGTGTTTTATCAATGGTACCTCTTTTGAAACCATTTGAGAGTAGGAAGTTGGAAAGAGTTTCATACCAGGCCCTAGGTGCTTGTTTCAGGCCATACAAGGCTTTGTTTAGCCTGTAGACATGATCTGGATAAAATGGATCCTCAAAACCTGGAGGTTGACAAACATACACCTCTTCTTGAATTGTACTATAGAGGAAAGCACTTTTGATAATCATTTGGAACACCTTCATGTTGTGGTTGACAGCAAAGGCCAGGAACAGTTTGATAGCTTCCAATCTTGCTACAGGGGCAATTGTTTCATCATAATCAATCCCCTCTTCCTGTCTGTAACCTTGAACCACAAGCCTGGCTTTATTCTTGACAACAATACCCCTTTCATCAGTTTTGTTTTTGAAGACCCACTTTGTGCCAATGGGACTAACCTCTTCTGGCAGTGGTACAAGCTCCCATACTTGTTGTCTTTTAAACTATTGGAGCTCCTCTTGCATGGCTTCTACCCAGCTGTTGTCTTTCAGTGCCTCTTGGTACTTGACTGGCTGATGGAGTGATATAAAACCAGCAAAAAGACAAATGTTTTGGGTTTGGCTTCTTGTGAGCACCCGTTCATTGATGTTGCCAATGATTTGATCAGGTGGATGAGATCTCAAGAAGATTAAATCTCCTTGGTATGGTATGATGGCATTTGTTGGTGAAGGCTGCAAATGTGTATCATCTAAGCTAACCACTGCTGGTGACTTTGATGACCCAGCAGTGGCTTCAAAAGGTGGTGGAATAGGAGGCAATGGTGAGGACACAAGCTGACTTTTATCCACTGTTTGAGGACTTTTGTCAGCAGTGTTTGTTGATGTGGAAGCAGTGGTTGATGGGCTACTTTGGTCAACAACTGTTGAGGTAGCAGTGGTTGAGCTTTGACAGCTGTTTTGTACATCTGCTGCTCTTCCCATTTTGACAGACTTTTGAGGGATGATGATTTCATACCCATAGTCCGGTGTTGTATTCTCTGATGGACCTGCACTGTTAGTCTTGACAGCAGTGTTTTCAAAAGTGAATTTATTAAAATCAAACAGATCAGCAGGATTTGCTGGGATTTTCATTGATGAAAGTTCATTGAACTTCACATTCAAAGTCTCCTCCACTGCCTTGGTCCGTGTATTGAACACTTTGTAGGCCTTGGCAGTGGTTGAGTATCCCAGATGATAACCACAATCAATTTTGGCTGCAAATTTTGAAATGGAATCTTTTAAGTTCAGAATAAAGCATGGGCAGCCAAAAACCTTGAAGTATGAGATCAGTGGTTTGATTTTATACAGAATTTCATAGGCAGTCTTTTTGTGCCTGGGGTTTATTAAAACTCTGTTTTGGACATAGCAAGCAGTGTTTATTGCCTCTGCCCAAAAAGTCAATGGCAAACCTGAATAAGCAAGCATGGTTCTGGCAGCCTCAATCAAAGTTCTGTTCTTTCTTTCAACTACCCCATTTTGCTCTGGTGTTCTAGGGATGCTGTACTGCCTTACAATCCCTTTCTTCACACAGAAGGCATCCAACTCCTTATTTTTGAATTCTGTGCCATTGTCACTCCTGAAGACTTTTACTGGAAGGTCAAATTGCTTTTCAACCTGTGTCACAAAGTCTTGCAAAATGCCTGCAGTCTCATCTTTTGAGTGTAAAAAGAAAGTCCATGTAAACCTAGAAAAGTCATCAATAATAACCAAACAATATCTCTTTTTCTTGAGACTCATGACTTGAACTGGGCCAAACAAATCCATGTGCAGCATTTGCAAACATTGGGTTGTTTTGGACTCTTCAATGGACTTAAAAGAGCTTTTATGTTGTTTTCCTTTTAAACAGGAAACACAATGCTCAGGACATGAAAACAATTTTTGTGGTAAGCCTCTTACCAAGCCATTTTTTGAAATTTCAGTTATTGTCTTGAGATTTGTGTGTCCCAGTCTTCTGTGCCAAAGTTCTGTCTCTTTGTTAGAGGCAGCTGAGAACAGACAGGCATCAGCTCTGGGACACTCTTTTGACATGTCAACAACATAAACATTGCCACTTCTTTTAGCAACAAGTTTTGTTTGACCAGTTTTTATTATTGCTTCAATCTTTTTGACCATTTCTGGTCTAACAATCCTATAACACTCCTTTGTGAAGAATGACCC